>JAIUZE010010298.1:0-38835 GCA_022085475.1 Heliosperma pusillum
TGACTTGGCATGGTTTGTTTGTCGAGTTTCAATCTTATCAAACTTATACCGCTAACGGTGAGATGTAAGCCCTAGTGAGCGTATTCGGTTGCCTAAGAGTGTCTTCCCCGAGTCTTTGTATAACATGATTGATTCGGATTTGTATTCCATATGCTCTTATCCTTATATATTGAATTACCTATCTATCCTTATCGTATTTCACATGTATATCTATATATGCATGCTTCTACTTTTGTATTTCCTTTTATGTACGTTTAATGTGATATGGCTGGGAGAACCCGGAGTTACTCCCCACTGACTGTGGCGTTCATGTTTTTCATGGATGAACAAGTTGCTTGATTGGATGACTTTTTGCTTCTGGTATTTTGGGTTCGGGTGTGAGCTAGCGGGCGTTGTCCCTGGAAGTTTCACCTCTAGATGTTATCTTAGCTAGTTGCTAATCACTTTGACATTTGTTAACCTTTTGAGAGACTACGTCTCTTATCTTATAGTATTTTGTATTCGGTTTGTAATTTCACACTCCTCGTATACTTATCTTGCATGTATAAAGGTTTTTAAAATAACGTATTTCCGCTTATTAAATCACATGCTTGTATGTTTTATTTTCCGCATTCGCGAGTGTTGTCACAGTTGGTATCAGAGCTTAAACGCTCCCGACGCACACACGTGAACCCTAAACTTAAATTACTTGACCTTGAAATAATCAATGAGAGATGGGTAGACTTAAGGACCTAAGGTGGTAGTCTTGGTGTACTTGATGTTTGTTAGGTTCTAACTTGTTTGTTGATTGTGTTGAGTGATGTTATGTTTATTTGTATCTACCGTCTTAAGGCGGATCATTGTGTTACTTAGAAGAAGTATCCTCTACAGATGATTAAAGATTGACAAGCCTAATTGAAGTGTATTTCTTCCTCATCAATGTTTTCTCTCGTCCTTAATGTATTATGCTCTCTTCCTTCTATCTAGGTGCTTCTTTCTCTTCCATATTGTTTGCCTCTTGGAAATTACTCTTGATAGGTCCTCCATCTTACCATTGGTATCCTTACCTTCCCCTTGTAACATTTTTGTGGATGCCATACCCATTTGTTTGTGTTATATTATACTTGGTCGGAAGAACTTTGAATTTTGTGGAATATTAGTGAATGTTAGAATGAATTTGTGATTTGAGGAAAATGGTGTAGATCTAAATTCACCCTATATTGATTATTGGTTGTAACTCTAAGGAAAGGTAGTAAGATAAGTTTGATGATTTTAATGCTTGATGCTTGTCATGACTTATGTGTAAATAGTTCATGATATTCGATGGTGTAAGATTGAATGAGTTGGCTATGACTTCTTAACTCAATTAGTAATTTAGACTTTTGGACTTAGAAGTTTAGTATTGTTTTGAAGACCATGCTTATGATATGTCTAATTGGTGTAAATAAGAAGTTTAGAATGATATCTTGAGGTGCGAAATACTTTTGAGGTTAAGTGACGTCTTGTTGTTTCCTATTGTGTGTTTGTGAGTGTAGGCTTAGTGGAAAAGCATTTGGCTATAGTTCTTGGATTTAAAGATATGATCTTATCTTATGGTATCGGAGACTCGTTTGAAGTAGTAAGGTTTCGGTAAGTTGAACCATATTACTTGAGGATTATAGATATGAGTGAGATTCGATGATGTGAGCTATGATGGAAAAACCTTGGGACGTTAATGATGATGTTTGACTTGAGGTTGTACTTTGTTAATAATGAACTCGTGGGCTATATGATGTTGATAATGACGTTTTGTTCAGTGTTCTACCTTGTGGCCGTAGGAGTTGAAAAGAGATTAGTATGGAGAATTCCTTATTGGTTCTTCGGTTTTTGAAACCTTTGGGAATGTGTCAAATTATGGAGTTGAGAGAATGTTATTATGCTTGAGTTGAAATTCCGCAATTGGGAATCCGTGTTATATGAAAGGGCGGATGAATTGGGTTGTAGTCGATTTGTTAAAACTAGGTGTACCTTACTCCGATGATTTGTGGTACGAGGGTCCCTTGTAAGAGACCTTTGTTATTGAGATGATTTGCTTTGCTATCGCCCTGAGTTTGAAAAGGGAATTTTGTGGATTAAACCTTAAACCTTTTTCTCGTGCCATTATCCCTTTCCATTTCCTTTCATGCAAGTTCCTACTAAGCCCGATTCCTAGGAAATTGTTTTCTATTATTTTTTCCTTTGCTTGGCTATCTTCTTAGCTATATCTATCCAATATCTAGCTTTTGGCTCCCTGCCTCTTGCGTTCCTCTAATTTTCGTCCGATCTTATCGCGTTCGTGTTTCCCTCGAAATCTCCTATTGTTTCTAATGTCATGGTGTCATTGTCTTTCCTCTGGTGAGATGATTAGGTTGTTAGCTAGCTTCGTGTTGATTTTGATCATGAATAGGATTGGGATTTAAATCTTAGGATGAATCTGTTGGTGGTATTGTACTCTCTTGGTGGCTTCATTTATTGAGCTTGCTAGTATAGTGCTATTTTGGGAATCAAGTTGAGCGAGATGATATTCGTTGTTGTTGAGTATTATATCGGTTGCTTGGGATATCATTTGGGAATTAGATGTCTCTAATTGCGCGACTTTATTATGTGAATTGTGTGAGCAGTAAAGCATGTCTAGATATATGAATAATGTGTTACCTTAGGCCTATATGATATTTTGTAAATACAAGCATGTTAGGAAATTTAGTCAAATTATAAGTAAAGAAAGGCAAAATAGTCGTGACCTAGGCGTGGCCGCAGAGCCAGTACCACCTCGACCGATCACAAATTTCTTTGTATGTAGGATGACCTTTTTACATACCTTATTGTCCAAGATTTTGAATAAGGAAACGCTTATTGTTTTATTCATTGATTCTTACTAGAGAAATATGCCTCCAAAGAAATCTACACTCTCAACCATGTCACGAAAGGAGATTGATAGACTGCTAGAGATGATTGCCGGCTCTACAGCTACTTTAAAGAGTGCGACCCAACCTAAGGCGCCAATGATGGATGCCGCTAAGATGAGTGCAACCATGACTCATCACAATCCAACAAAATATGACAGTCTTCGTGATACTCCCTCACTGGGAGACTGGTGTACGGAGTTTTACAACATATTCGAGCTATTCAACTGCCTTGAGAAGCTGTAAGTAGATCAAGCCGCATTTTTATTTGAGAGGAAAGGCGGGATTGTGGTGAAATTGAAGTAAGGAAGATCTTAAAGAAGCCTTTAGAAAAAGCGATGAGACACACATTCGTTGGAGCAACTTCAGAAGTACCTGAGCACGTTAGAAGTAAGATGAGGTTTGACTTTGATTCTTGTAACATGATAGAAGAGATGACCGTAGAAGAGTACCATAACACGTTTATATAGTTCTAAGAGTATGTGTTAGATATAAATTTTAGTAATGAGATTTTGTCGGTATGGTGTGAGAAGGGACTGTCTGTTGGGATTAAGAAGAGACTTGTATTTGGAGAGCCCACTAGTGTGGATGGGGTGTACTAAAGAGCGAATCATTTAGAGAGAGTCGCGGATATGCGGAAGGACCACAAGAAAAAATGGATAAGAGAGAGGCTAGGACTACAAGTGAGAGGGCATGAGGGAGTAAGAAACAAAAGTACAATCACTTCAAGTTATGATATGCGGGGGGAGCTGTGAGTGTCAGTGGGTATGCCCAAGGCATTAGGGCGAGCGACAATGGTAAGACGATGTGGGAAATATCAGTATATTTCAACATGAAATTTAAGGATTATAACGAAATTATAATATATGAAATACGAGTCATAAACGAAAAGCATAAAGATTAGAATCAACCTTTGGTCCTAGCAATATGGCCTAAGAACAAATATCGAGATCGATATTCTCCTAATTGTTGCACCCAAGATGCTTTGAGATATGCCTTTTCTTGTGCTAGAAATAATACCAAAAATACTTCTAATTTTGTTGTGTAAGTTATGAATGATGAATCATGTAGAGAAGAGGAGTTTATAAAAAACTCTCTACTCCTCTTTTTGGCCGTGTAACACAAGTGTAGTAGAGGGAGGAGTCTCCCTCTTCTTCTTCTACTTGTATTTGGAATGGAGTCCAGATAGGAGTCTTCCTCTTTTATTTATTTAATGTATAATATGTGTATATATTATTATTGTCATTTTATGTTGTCATATATTAATAAGTCCATACAACATTTTGTAGTCGATTTATTAATACCGGACTGACATCATTTATTATGACAATATTGTATAATATATACGTCATGTGACAACCCTCGCGAATGCGGAAATATAAAACATACAAGCATGTGAAGTATATATGCGGAAATATGAAGGTTTTAAAAACTTTTATACATGCAAGATAGAAAATACGAGGAGTGCCATAATATTACAAACTAAATGCGGGAATACAACAAAGAGACGGGGTCTCTTAAAATGTTAGCAAAGAACAAGTGTTTAGCAAAACTAGCTAAAATCGTCTAGAGGTGAAACTTCCAGGGACAACGCCCGCTAGCTCACACCCGAACCCAAAATAGTCAAAAGCAAAAAGCCATCCATGCAGGCAACCTGTTCATTCATGAAAAACATGAACGCCACAATCAGTGGGGAGTAACTCCGGGTTCTCCCAGCCATATCACATTAAACGTACATAGAAGGAAATACAAAAGTAAAATCATGCATATATAATATACATGTGAGTACGATAAGGATAGATAGGCAATTCGATAAATAATAATAAGAGCATATGGAATACAAATCCGAATCCATCATGTTATTCAAAGACTCGGGGAAGACACTCTTAGGCAACGGAATACGCTCACTAGGGCTTGCATCTCACCGTTAGCGGTATAAGTTTGATAAGATTGAGACTCGACAAACAAACCATGCCAAGTCATGCGATTACAATGAATAAATCCATCATGTTATCATCCATTCAACAACCCCAATACATAGACGGTGCCCAAATCATGCAATGACATGGAATAATTATCATGAAATCACGCATTCAAGAACGACGACACAAGACGACATCTCTCACGGTAATGAAACGCATAGCATCGTGTACATGGCAAGTATGATTAAAAGGCAGCCACGAGATCACATTTCCATGAACGCATACACGATCACATTTCGTATATGTAGACTAATTTCCTCTGGTAGGAACGATAATTAAACGGCTCCTAATCTAAACCTGGCCAGGATTCTCGGAATCACATTTTCCGATTCGACATGCGATAAACGTTTTGCATCCAAGACTCGGTCTACAAAGAAAACGCCGAGTACCCCAAATTCGGTAGATCAATTCACGAAAGAGGCGAAAAAGAGCTCAAGCCTCATAACAAGCGGTACGCTACATGCAAATAACACCACCTCGCAAGTACACAACATTTGACGGCCGGGTCGATCAACGCATAGCGTTCAACTCCCAACAACGTCGTCGTATGCCCACTAACACATGCATTTAAGCAGTAGGATACCTCTCCGTTCCGACATTCCAGCCTTACGAACGGGAAGGTAGCCAAGGGAATGAGAGTACAAAGCACAAGACAAAATAGTGCTCAAACCGTATCATTTGTAAAAACCGACTCAAAGTGGGAACATACCAAAAACCGTCACAAAACATGAGAATAGGGAATCATATAAGTTTAAATATGATAAACATGAGTCAATACATGATAAATAAGCATTAGAACAAGTTTATGAAGCATAATGAATAAAAAACATAGATACCTCTCCAAAACAACGTTGTTTGGAAAACCAAACGAAACAAGGGTCCACTTCAAAACGGTCATAACTAGAGTTCTAGACATGAAAATGCAGAAATTAAAAATGGAGGTGATAGCTTATCCTCTTACGGTTCCAACGGGATGTCACACGCCCAAAACAAGCAAGTAACGAAGGAGATATGATCATTTTACGAAAAGGGGTCAGTGCAGGAAAACTTCTGTCGGGCAGCGAGTGACGCAGCCTGCGTCACCACGACGCAGCCTGCGTCCTATTCGGACAGGTACGAGTCACACAATCTCCACAATTTCACTAAGGCATAACACAAATATCATCTATCATCACAATTCATCAATTCTCATATCAATTATCAACTAACAACAACCATCATCAACAACATGATTCCTAAGATTACTAATCATATTCTAAATACGATTTCTAACATGGAAAACACATTAAAACACGTAAATGATATCGAGTAACCCTTCACCGTTACCTTTTCGCGTCTTTAAACGGTTTCTAAACCTTCCTAGTCTCCACCTACATACAATTAGATAATAAAAGATGAATATCATTCACCTTGAGAAAGACGGATAATTTAAAAAGCGAGAAAGACGGTAATTTTATTACCAATACGGATAGAGGAAGAAGAGGGGAAGAATAAGACGAACTTACGTGAATTTGAACAAGAAATGAAGGCGTAGCGATGATTCGAAGATGGATGAAAATGGAGGCAAGGTTTTGGGTTTCTTAGAGAAGAAGAAATGAATTTGAGTTGTGGGAAATGAATTAGGTTTAGGGTGAGGAAGGGAGTATATGAGGGAAAAAGTCAACGAAAGTCAAACTCGCCTTAAGACGGGATTCTCATGGAATCTCGCGGAAATTCCAAATACGAACACGGAAATTCTAAATTCGACTCGGAAAATTAAATTTACGATTAAAACTAAAATTCGCTGAAAAGTATCCGTAAAATATTTTTACAAGAAAAATAGGGTACATTTCCGGGTGTTACACGTCAACTGTAAATATCGTATATTTATAATTTGCTAATTAAATATCACAGTTTATATTTAATTACGAATTAACATTTAATTCGTTTAAGCTTACATTATTTAATCGCATTAAATAATTATATTATATACATCAATTAGATATAAAAGTTTATATTCAATTACGAATAAACATTTAATTCGACCCAGCTAATATTATTTAATCGTATGAAATAATCGTATCATCATTACATTGACTAACCTTTTAGTCATATACATCGACTAACCTTTTAGTCATATAAGGCATCAATATGATTATATTTTTCATATAATCATATCTCTCAAACACATCCTTTAGGTGTGACTTTTTGGGACCAGTTGATCACCACCATTAAAATGACAATAACGTCAAACTTCTAGCAAGCCAACCGTTATTGATAAACGTTAATCAACTTATAAGAATACTAAGTATACCCTGTGAACCTGTAAGAGATTTATACACGTTATCACACTAACTGTGGAGGACACTAGCTCCAACAATCACACTAGCTCCAACAATCTCCCACTTGTCCTTACAAGTGTATGTGCGATAACCGATTCTCATATCCAAAATTTCTCCCACTCAATGTAAAACAATTTGCAAAGTCCGTATTCACAAAGGTCGTATTTTACAAGTGATCTATATCAAGAGTGGTTTTCCCGACTAGAGAGTAACCTAACTGATAAACGAATCATTATTCGAGCATGGCCATGCGTTTCAGTTCCAACTCCTCGAGTGGCCCTGAAAAATAACAAAACCTGATAAAGGTTGGATATTTTCTTCAACTCGAATCATGCAGATACAAGCACAGTATGAAATGACCCAGTAAAAATCTTCTTACCCTCCTGTTACGGTCGACCATGAGAAATAAACCAAAATCACCCAAAAAACTGCCTTAATCTCAAGAGACAGTCGATATTCAAAAGAATCGACTCTAGGAACACTATGGACGTCCAATCCACGACCTAACACCGAATGTTTTTAAACATTTTGGACTCCATAACGTTGTCACGATGTCCTACGAGGTATCTTTATAACTCGTATCTGTGATCGATCAGTCAACCGTTTGACTAATGGCTCGTTGAACCCACCATCAATCAACTTCACAATATAATTGCCATAGTTATCAGCTCATGTGGCGATTACGGACCAAAACAAATATAATGTAATTCAGTTCACTTTGTGGCGTTGAATGTTGTCATACAATCCACATGAAAAACAAAATATGAATCAAGACGATGATGTTATAAATAGTATATGAAAAAGAGACATTTATCTAATCCATATAAACAGCTACTACAACTCAGGAACACGTTTAATTCCCATGAAAATAATGTGCCATTCATGCTTATCATATTTTAATGGTTTAGTAAAAGGGTCCGCGATGTTGTCATCCGAAGCAATCTTGTCTATCACTATCTCCTTTTGCTCCACGTAATCTCGGATCATGTGAGCCTTCCGAATTACATGTCTAGACTTGTTGCTAGACTTAGGCTCCTTAGCTTGGAAGATGGCACCTCTTTTATCACAATAGATGGTGATTGGGTCATTCGAACTAGGAACTACGGTTAGTCCTTGTAAGAACTAACGCATCCATATAGCTTCCTTTGCAGCTTCCGAAGCGGCATAGTACTCGGACTCAGTTGTAGAATCTGCTATAACACTTTGTTTGGAACTTTCCCAACTGACCGCAGCGCCATTAAGAGTAAAGATGAATCCAGACTGAGATTTCGAGTCATCTCGATTCGTTTGGAAGCTAGCATCCGCGTAACCGATTGCGCATAGCTTAGTATCTCCTCCATAAGTCAATACCCAATCCTTAGTCCTTCGTAAGTACTTAAGGATATTTTTAACAGCATCCAGTGTGTTTCACCTGGATTGCCTTGGTACCGACTCGTCATACTCAATGCATATGCCACGTCTGGACGTGTGCATATCATGGCATACATGATCGATCCTATGGCTGATGCATAAGGAACACGACTCATGCGCTCGACCTATTCTGATGTCTTGGGTGCCTGAGCTTTACTCAATTGCATCCCAGAAATAATTGGAAGGTACCCCTTCTTGGAGTTGGTCATGCTGAACCTCTCAAGAATCTTATCTATATAAGACTCCTGACTGAGTGATAACATCCGTCGTGATCTATCTCTATAGATACGGATCCCCAATATGCGTATGTCATTCCCAATCAAGAGTATGTCATACGTTTACTGAAGATAAGAGAGGAATGTCATTCCCAATCAAGAGTATGTCATCGACATATAATATCAAGAAGACAATCTTACTCCCACTCGACTTGACATATAAGCATGGTTCCTCGACCGATCGAGTGAAACCATTCTCTTTTAACACCTGGTCGAAACGATGATTCCAACTCTGAGAAGCTTGCTTAAGTCCATAAATGGAACGCTTAAGCCTCCACACTTTCTTAGGATTTTTAGGATCAATGAAACCTTCGGGTTGTACCATGTAAAATTTCATAGTCATGAAAAGCGGCAATCATTAAGATTATCCGAATTGAACGCAGCATAACTACGGGTGAAAAGATTTCATCATAATGCAATCCCTGCACTTAAGTGAAACCTTTTGCCATTAGTCGTGCCTTATAGGTATCTGGTTGTGCTACTACAAAATGGATTATCTTATAAAGCCATTTGCACTGAAGAGGTCGTACCTTATCAGGCAAAACAACTAGATCACATACGTCATTCTCATACATCGAGTCCATCTCGGATTGCATAGCTTCAAGCCATAGCTTAGAGTCGGAACAAGTCATGGCACCTTTATAGGTAGCGGGTATCTGTCTGGAGGAATGAAGACTCTACCCGACCATACCAATGTATCTGTCTGGAGGAATGAAGACTCTACCCGACCTCCTAGGTTCCTGAGGAATATTAACCGTAGCAGAAGTTGAAGGAACAACTTCCTCCATCGGTTGCTCGGTTGTTGGTTCTTGAATCTCCGACAGATCGAAGGTTCTATTACTTGACTTGTTCTCGAGAAACTCTTTCTCTAAGAACTTCGCACTAGCCGCAACAAAAACTCGATGTTCGGTAGGCTAATAGAAGTAATGACCAAACATTCCTTTTGGATAACCAATAAAGTATGTCTTGACCGATCGCGGGACGAGCTTATCCTCGTGTCTCCACTTGACATAAGCCTCGCAGCTCCAATCCCGAATAAAGGACAAGTTAGGGACCGTCCCCTTCCATATCTCATATGGAGTCTTGTCTACAGCTTTAGACAGACTTCGGTTAAGTATAAGAGCAGCTGACAAAATAGCAAAACCCCATAGTGAATCAGGTACTACCGTGTGACTCATCATGGATCAAACCATATCAAGTAATGTTCGATTTCTCCGTTCGGACACACCATTTAGCTGAGGTGTTCCAGGTGGAGTTAACTGTAATACTATGCCACAGTCTTTAAGGTGTTGATCAAACTCATTTGAAAGATATTCGCCACCACGATCTGATCGAAGTGTTTTAACCTTTCTTCCCAGTTGGTTCTCATCCTTATTCTGGAATTCCTTGAACTTTTCATCATAGGACTCACTTTTATGCTTCATTAAGTAGACATATCCGTATCTACTCAAATCATCCGTGAAAGTGATAAAATATCTATAGCCGTCTCTTGCGTTGATTGACATAGGTCCACATACATCAGTATGTATGAGTCCTAATAGGTCATTTGCACGCATTCCAACACCTTTGAAGGAAATTCGAGTCATTTTTCCGATAAGACATGATTCACACGTGCCAAATGATTCGTAATCAAATGGGGAGATAGTCCCATTCTCAATGAGCTTCTGTACACGTTTTTCATTTATGTGTCCAATACGACAATGCCATAGATAAGTTTGATCTTTGTCACCAACCTTTACTTTCTTATTATTCATATTTAATATGTCTGTTGTTTGATCTAAGATATAAATGCCATTCATGGAAACTGCTTTGCCATAAATCATTTCATTCAAAGAGAAAATCCAGCTATTGTCTTTTATTGAAAATGAAAAACCGTTTTTATCAAGTACGGAAACAGATATAATGTTCTTAGATAAACTGGGTACATAGTAACAGTTATATAAATACAACTCAAATCCACTCGGGAGTTGGATTACGTATGTTCCCATTGAGACTGCAGCAACTTTTTCTCCATTCGCGACTCGCAGGTCCACATCACCCTTTGCGAGAGGTGTGATGTTTTTTTAGGCCATGCAAATGATTACACAGATGAGAACCACAACCAGTATCAAGTACCCAAGTTCCGAAACATGCATGGTTAATCTCAATCATATGAATATAAGATGACATACCAACAGGAGTGACGCGGCCTGCTTTTATGTCTTCACGGTACATGGGACAGTTCCGCCTCCAATGCCCAGTCTTGTGGCAATAATGGCACTCAATGTCACTGTCCTTGATCTTTGCCTTGCCTTGTGAGCTACTAGTCTCACCAGGCCCACTCTTACTATTTCCTGACTTCTTAAACTTTGGCTTCCCTACATTTAGGTCGCCATGAGCCTTGCCCTTACCTTTGTTTTTATTGGAAATCATGAGAACATCTTGCTTCATGCTCCCACTCAATTTCATATCCTTCTCGGTCTGTACGAGAAGTGAGTGTAGCTCATGATGACTTTTCTTCATGTCATTCATGTAGTAATTTGCCCTGAAAAGGGCAAAACCATCATGAACTGAATGAAGCACACGGTCAATGACTATGCTCTCACTGATTTTGCAATCAAGTGCCTCCAGTTTCTCAACATTCTCAATCATATCAAGAATGTGTGGGCTAACCGGTTGGCCCTTCTGGAGTTTCGCCTCAAAGAAGCGACATGTATGCTCATATGTAACGATTCTCGGTGCTTTTGAAAATTCGTTAGTGAGCGTGGTGAAAATCTTATTTGCACCTTGGGCAATGAAGCGTCTTTGCAAATTGGGTTCCATTACAAAGATGAGTACGTTCTTTATCGCACCCGCTTCCATAACGAAGTCACTGTAAGCAAGTGACTCGTTAGCTCTCGCATTGGGGCCTGGGTTTGGCGTTATTGGCTCAGTCAAGTACTGGAGCTTGCCGTCAGCAATGGCTGCATTCCGTAATGCCGCCTCCCAGTTCGCAAAGTTGGACCCGTCATTCTTCAGTCGCGTGGAATGATTCATTTGGTCCACGAAAGTTGTAAGCCAGGACTCACGTGCGAGTGTGGCACTTGGCATAGGGACATCATTATGGCCAGCCATTTGTTATAAGCAGTATTATCAATATAAAACGAATTCTACACTGCGAAAAAGAAAAAAAACATAATAAGCATACTTATCGATATGAATTAAGTCTAGTGCAAAACTTGTTTAATGCTAAGACTCAAGCATTTATACAATTGACCTCCCTCAAGAATTATATAAATGATCCCAAGACTCAATTATATGTAAATTTATAAGCCAACCTCTTGGCTAATTCTACCTTTAGAATTCTTGGTCGATAAAATTTTATCTTTAGTCCATCATAATTACGAGAAACTCTTCGAATTATAATGTTGAGGTAAAGTAAGTCAACACATACTACTTACCCAACGTAGAAGGGGTCATATGAAGAGTAAGGTCCTATATGACTACCGACGAAGAAGGGATTCATAGTAGTTTGGCCTATAAAGACTAGTCTCAATTTTAGGTTTTAGAGGAAGATCACATCAACTTTATTTTAATTCATTTTAAGTGAACGAATATCTAGCATACGAGAATGAATAAACTAAGATGATGGCTTAAAATTCGTGTGACATCTTTATGTCCATGATAACTAACATCCAAACTATATGAGTCAATTTTCATGCAATTTTAGTAGTAGGTGGTTTGGTTTAGGCGAAATATGATGCACTAACTATCATGTGATGAAAAGCAACAAGAACGAAAAATACGTAAAATTACAAAGTCCTAGTGTGGCCTATCTACCAAAATGAACAAAAATACAACTTTGGAATCCATCCATGTAGGACCCGAAAAGCTTGTCTTGATGTTCCATCTTGGTCCATGTAGAAGGAGTTAGCAATCCGATCTCCATCTATAGTCTTCTCAAATTACATTTAATAAATTACAAAATATAAACCTATTTACATTCTAATTTAAAAGTATAATTTCAAAGAAAACAAAAGGAGATTCGAGATCTCAAAATTACATCAAGATCCTGTTTCCATCATTACGAAAACATAATCAACTAAGGCCACACTAGGTAATACAAATTACAACCAATTGCAAAAATACATAAATAAACCATTCAACAAATCATTCAACAAAATAAAATGCATCAACAATAAATTAATCATTCAAGACATAATTCCTTAATTATGTAGAGTAATTTATCCAAACCACCTATTTAAAATGATCAAAATTATGTGACAATTCCTTAATTACTCACAATAATTCCAATCAAGCATAATCCAATTCATATTATCGTATCATATGAATTAATCCAACTTTATTTTAAACCTTTTTAAAATAATTGGGTATCCAAAATTTGTGAACTTTTTCACAACAACAATTATACATTATCAATATAATGCATAAATCAAAAAAGGCCAAAAACAAAAAAAAAACAAAGATCGCTACAATTATCAACTACGGCCAATAACAAAAAAAAAAACAAAGATCGGTACAAAAAAAAACGGCCAATTATACATTATCAATATTTTTTTTTTAAAAAAACAACTACGGCCTGTTTTTTTTTTTTTTTTTACAAATTAAACATATAATTTGATGTTGCTAATATTACAAGATCGGTACAATTATCAACATTCAATCATTATTAAACATTGATACAAACAAGATGATTCAATTTAACATTTTAAAAAGAATATCTAAATCATGATTAAATTGATTATCTTAATATTCAACTAATCATAATTGATTTGAACATCATTAAAATTAATTAATCATGATGCAAAACAACAATTTGTCATCATGTATACCGAAAATATATAGCAAAAACAAATGTTCATTAACATTCAAAACAATTTCCATTTACATTTTAATTTAATCCTTATTAAATTAAAACATCTACAAATTTATCATATTGTCATCTTAACATATTAAAACAAAAATATCAATAAATCAAAATGAAAAACAAGAATCAAAATAAAAAAGAAACAAAAAAAACAAGCCGAAAAAAAATAAAAAAAATTCAGCCGAAAAAAAATAATAATACGGCCAAAATAAATTCCAGCCGAATAAAAATTTTCTGAAAAATTTAATTCAATATTTCATTCATGAAAAATCATATAAAATAATGTCGAAGCCTTGGCTCTGATACCACTTTTGGGAAATATCGGTATATTTCAACATGAAATTTAAGGATTATAACGAAATTATAATATATGAAATATGAGTCATAAACGAAAAGCATAAAGATTAGAATCAACCTTTGGTCCTAGAAATATGGCCTAAGAATAAATATCGAGATCGATATTCTCCTAATTGTTGCACCCAAGATGCTCTGAGATATGCCTTTTCTTGTGCTAGAAAGAATACCAAAAATACTGCTAATTTTGTTTTGTAAGTTATGAATGATGAATCATGTAGAGAAGAGAAGTTTATATAAAACTCTCCTACTCCTCTTTTTGGCCGTGTAACACAAGTGTAGTAGAGGGAGGAGTCTCCCTCTTCTTCTTCTACTTGTATTAGGAAGTGGAGTCCAGATAGGAGTCTTCCTCTTTTATTTATTTAATGTATAATATGTGTATGTATTATTATTGTCATTTATGTTGTCATATATTAATAAGTCCATACCAAATTTTGTAGTCGATTTATTAATACCGGTTTGACATCATTTATTATGACAATATCGTATAATATATACGTCAACCATAAATATCGTATATTTATAATTTGCTAATTAAATATAACAGTTTATATTTAATTACGAATTAACATTTAATTCGTTTAAGCTTACATTATTTAATCGTATTAAATAATTACATTATATACATCAATTAGATATAACAGTTTATATTCAATTACGAATTAACATTTAATTCGTCTCAGCTAGTATTATTTAATCGTATTAAATAATCGTATCATCATTACATTGACTAACCTTTTAGTCATATACATCGACTAACCTTTTAGTCATATAAGGCATCAATATGATTATATTTTTCATATAATCATATCTCTCAAACACATCCTTTAGGTGTGACTTTTAGGGACCAGTTGATCACCGCCATTAAAATGACAATAACGTCAAACTTCTAGCAAGCCAACCGTTATTGATAAACGTTAATAACCTGATAAGAGTACTAAGTATACTCTGTGAACCTGTAACAGATTTATACACGTTATCACACTAACTGTGGAGGACACTAGCTTCAACAATCACACTAGCTCCAATAGACGCGGTGTTCCTGATGCGGTAGATTTTGCGATATAATCATGGAGTGTTGGACTACAGCAAGGAATAATCATGGATGCGGTAGATTCGGCTATATAATCATGGATTGTAACACCCCGCCTTACCCGGGAGCTTTTAAGCAAGAGGGTGGGTTAAGCCTCGGTTTCCAGAGGTACGATGAACAAAATTAAGTCTGAAAACATGTTTAACATAAAATAAAGTGACATGTCAAAACAATGTTTACGATTCCAAAATCCGACTCCAAAACAAGGTACTACTCAAGGTCAAAATACTGAAATACTAAAGTGACAAGTGGTGACTCTATATCCCGTCCATGTGCCGTGCATCCAACCATCATGCATCCAATCAATATATCATCATCACCTACTTAAACCTACTCATCATACGGCGAAAATATCATAGGGGTCACGGTAGATAAAACAAACAACAACGGTCAGTTTACATGTACATAATCAATCCATATGACAACACAATATCATCATCACACATATTTGGTGCCTTCAAGTAGCACACCGTACCACCAATCGTGATGCCATAAACAAGTAAACCGTCATGTACAAGGAACATCGTTGACACAATGGCCCCTACCGCAGCCGGTCACCTCATATCCGAGGTCATCACCACGTGAAATGTCTCCTCAATGGCGGGAACAATGTGGAGCGACCCACACAGTGTATCGTGCCGGTTTCCCGTAACCACTTCATATAAAACACAGATTCAAACTCAAATATACCACAATCACAATCAATGTGCCAAACACCAATTAAACATGTCACAATCATATGATAATCCGCTTCAATCAATTACATACACATAAACCGAGTAGGATTAACCTACCTTTAGCAATATGAAATCACAAGCAAGCTTAAGGACATGAAGCTAGATGTCCTCCTCTACGAAGTTACTACCTAAAATAACACAATATTAACAATTACTACTAATTACTACTAATTACTACGAATTCCTAACTCCATACTATTTAGTACCACTATATGCCCCAACTAATCCCCTCAATTCTTACACTAGAAAGTCAACAAACTATAATCTATGTCAAATTATCTCAAATGTCATACTAATAAACATTAAATTTTAATATATATCACTTTTCCCCACTTTAGATTATATTAAACCATAACTCTATCATCTATAACAACTTTCCCCAAATTCTACTCTAGCAAACATATTCTAACTTAAGACAATAATTATAATCTAATCTAAACAATAGATATAAATTTAGTAACATAAATCTCAACCTAATAATAAATTTAATCAATAGTATCATACTAATTACTCTTAACCTAACTTAAATAACAAGATTAAGGATGAAGGTTATTAACAAAGATTGAAACTGATGAGAGAAAGATCTAGAAGATTTATTTCCTCAACAAATCCAAGAGAAGATTAAGGAGCAATTAGAGAGTAATTAGTGATCAATTTGAAATATATTAAAGTTTTTATTAGAGTTCTATGTTACTAAAGAAGAACTATGAAGGATAAATAAAAATAAGTGCCTTATATATCAACTAGGTCTCACGCGGAAATTAAAATAACAAAACAACGTTTTCGAAAATTATTCGGCCAAGTAACATCACACTCGAGCGAGTATGCTAATTACTCGATCGAGTAAAAATATATAGGGCAAAACAAAACCAACCTAAGCACGGCCACCCGAACGAGTAAAACCTTACTCGGTCGAGACTAGGCTCACTCGACTAAGTTATCTTCAATTCGATCGAGTAGCACTTCAACTCGGTCGAGTACATATCTTACTCGAGCACGTAATACCGCACATATTACAATATTCCCCCCTTAAAAATAACTTCAGCCTTGAAGTTTATACACACACACAAAAACCAACCAAAACCGCTACACAAACATCACCACATCAAATATCCAACATCAACACCGGAACGTTTGTCGTTAGACTTACTTAGACTTGAGCATTACTTTTGGATTCTAATTCACATTTGTAAGCTTTATAGTAGGATTATGTGTTGGCATTTAGTTGTGATACATCCTGCCTCGGGAAGGTCTTGTCTAAAGGATCTCGGGTATGGCGGTGTTATACAAAGTACTCATCATTCTGTAAAAATTAATGCAATAGGCAGTGGGGTGTAACTCAAGGTACTCCCACCCATATTACATCAAATTACAATCAATAATAAAGCATTAAGCACTCATATTACTAGACCGAGTGACTGTCGAATTCAGGGAACCTTGTTTGCTGTACCTAAAATATTATGTTTAATATAAATAAATTTCTTATAATTGTGTAGGTGATGTTGTACGAGAGCAGTCATAGCTTCTTCTTTACTGTGCTTGTTGTTGATTCTTATGCTTGGATTGCCATTGTTCATGATTCTTATGCTCAAGTTCGCCATTTTTTATGATTCTCATGTTGGATAGCCATTGTCAGTTGATGGTTATGCTTGGATTGTTAAAAGGAAGGTTAATCCTACTGAGTTTATGTCTATGTGATTGGTTAATGTGTATCGTTATATGATTTTGACATGTTGATTAGAGTTTGAGTATTTGATTGTGATAGTAATCTGGTTTTGATATATTGGTGTTTGGAGGTGGATATTATATGGAGCGGTTGCAATAAACTAGCTCAGTAGACTCTATGGGTCAATCCTCATGGTTTCCGGCATGGATGAGACAGTTCACGTGGTTATGACTTCGGGGTGACCTGCTGTGGTAGGGCTTGTGGTACATATGGTGTTCGTATAGTGTTCCCTAAACACGGGGATGTGCTAGTTCTTTGCACCGCGATGGGTGGTTTTCTGCGCTACTTGATGACACCGGGTATAATACTCAATGGCACCTGATATGTGTGATGATATTGTGACTTCATATGTTATTGATCATCTAAATTTGAACTGACCTTTGTATGTATCTTATTAATCTACCGTGATCCATACGATATTTTGGCATATGGTAAGTAGTTCTCTAGCAGGGGCTTGGCTTGATGATAATTCATGGGTTTTTTTTTACGTCAAGCATGGACGGAGTTATCGAGTTTGGTGTTAGAGGTCGCGTAACTAGACTTTTACTGAGTTGTATTGTCGATTTGTATTTAATTTGAGTTTTGTATTGTATCTTTTATCGTTTCACTGTATAAAATAATTTATTTGTTTACGGATTGACTACATAATATGTACTATCTCTTGGGCGGTTAAGTGGGGTGTTACAAAGTAGAGAGAGTCAGAGATAAGTGTTTAAATGGAAGTTTAATCGCACGAGAGTAATTTATTACGAAAAGAACAAACTTCATACTTATTATGTGGCAGGCCTTACAATAAATTTATATTAAGATCGATTAGTGCTCTCATCGAAAACTAGGAGTTTCTGTAAACATACAAATTTGAATGATTATGGAAATTACATAACTAAAATCCTAAAATTTCTGTAAGAATAAAAATTTGCATGAATATGGAATTGCTTTTGTAGATTTGAATTTAATAATTGCTCATCATTGATTTGCAAATGTCATTAGCATTACATTGAACAAACATGAAGATTAAAGCGTATTATTTTTTGCTTAAGTCTTCATCACGACTAAATTATGATATGAGATCAATAGTAGAAAGTTATGCTTTCAAATACTTATTTTAGACAACATAGTATACATAAAATCAAATTATGATCCAACGTTTCAAATTTCTAATCTAATGACTATTATTGAGCCATCATTTATCCTGTCTAGTCAGGCAAGCGTCAGACATCTATCATCAGGCTAAGCTAGGCAGGGACATCTCTTGTCAAAGAAATTATCTTCTAGACAGGTGCCAGCCAGGAGGAAAAGTCAGAACAAACCATTATATTTGGCCTGGCTTGAAGAAAATACGCACGTTTTACATTACATATACCAATTGTTGTTTGCACCCTGGCCTTGTTGCAAAAGGAATTGGAGATAATTCTAATACACCTGCAGTAAGACAAATGAATGGAAACATCTTTGTGGGCAATAGCCTTGTTAGACCAATCGTTGAGCTAAGTAGACAAGAAACTATTGAAGGAGGGGTATAGTGCCTGATGCGTGTATTTTATATAGACTTTCTAGTCCATTTATGCACGCATTTATATGTCATTTAGGTGACATTATATCACCATATGCCCCTATTTGGCTACTTTGTACTTTCATTACCATTTTGTAGGTACAAGCTGTGTAGTAGCGGAAACCGAGCCTAAACAGTCCACTTTGCATGCATTAAGGAGAATGGAAGGAACGGAACAGAAGCTCTTGCATGGGAAAGTGTGAAACCGCTCGCAATCAAGTCCAAAGTCATGTCCAACACTGCACGATAGGCCAAAAGACCTCGATTGACTATACCTTTGGTCGATCGAGGAGCGTTGAAGAGAAGAGTTGCTCGATCGAGCTGTCCTATGCTCGATCGAGTGATAGCTGCTGAAAAGTTGCTCGATCGAGTAGAATTGTTACTCGATCGAGTGATTTGCTCCAATAAAGTCCTCGATCGAAGGGTATTTTCCCTCGATCGAGTGGAATCTATCATGGGCCTTAAGTCCATAGCTTAATTAGGGTTAGAGTCGTGATATGCATTATATAAGACTCTTATTTTCGTCATTAGAATTCATCATGGGGTGATCCCTTATCATCACCACTTAGCTTCTAGTTTCTGAACTCTCTTCTTTCTTTAGTTTACATTCGGGTTTATCAACGTGGTTGTTCTTTACGCCGGATTGCTAAGATTGTAAACTTCTTTTCTCTTTTACTCTTAACCTTTAGTCTTAATCGCTGTTTTCTCTTCTTAATTACTGCATTGTTATTGTTCATGCTTGTTAATTACGATTTTATTATGTCTATCGTCATATGTTCAATCGTCTTAGTTAGCATCGTTAATAGCATGAGTAGCTAATTCTCTTGTATGTTGGGATGAGGGAAACTGTAGTAGAGACATGTTAGGATAGATTATTTTAGTTAGTCTTGAATATGAGAATCAGTTTAAGCAATTTAATTGAGGTTAAGTCGAATGAGTGCACGCAGGAGACTTGGCTAGGTAGTTAACCCCGACCTGGATCGAAAGATTGGAAGGGAAGGCTTGCTTAGAATTGATAGGTGACTCCTAAGAGGACGAGAGTTAATTAGGAAAATCCCTAGGGTTGTTTGAGACCGAGAGGAGAAAACCATTGCCCTTCTCATTGATAGATTGACTGACTTAGTTGACCCGTAGATGCCGATACTGCAGTAGACCGAATCCTAGCATATTCTCTCTTTATCTGATTTATTCATATTTATTTCTTCCTTTATTTCTCTTTCCTTTAATCTTGTTTAGTTAGTTAAAAACCTTTTCAAACCCCCAGATTGTTACTAGCAGATTTAGATTACAGTTAGTTAGTTTCCTCCCTGTGGAGATCGACCCTACTTCCGCTATCTTCTTAGTTAGTAGACTTAGGTTTTATTTTTGGTGTATAACGACCACATCAGTGCCTATAAATTTGGGCAACATTCTTTCCTATAGGTCTTAAATGGAACAATTACACCCAAGGAAGGTATTAGGACAAGTGGTAGTATTCCTCAACATTTGGTGGACGATGTATAGCTTTGGTTTCTCGAATGTGAGGGGACTAAATAAGCCAACAAAACAAAGACATGTTAAATGGTTTATACACCAAAACAAAGTTGGGCTATTTGGTCTCTTTGAGACAAATGTAAAGTCCTTGTCTCTAAGTAGTATTAATGGAATAGTCCCTAATGATCAAAGCATTACAATTAATAATAGAGAGCTTAAAGGTGGTAGGATTTGGGTAATTTGGAATCCTGCTATATTTCAAATTGATTTTCTCCTTTATTCTTCGCAGGGTATTCACTTGAAAGTGGTGGAGGTAGCTTCATTATCTTCTTTCTTCTTTTCAATGAATTATGCTTTCAATGAGATCCATGATAGAGTTGATACTTGGAATATGTTGAATATGTTTGCAGCAAATATTAATGATCATTGGGTGGTTTGTGGAGATTTTAACTATGTTTTAGTCCACGTGGACAATCTAGTAATGCTGAAATTAATTCATTTTTGAGTTGCCTAAACTTTTGTGGTCTTTTGACTGTCATGCTACAAGCTCCTTTTTCACATGGAATAATAAGCACGAGATTCAGTCTTGATAGGCTGGATAAAGTTCTTATTAATGGAGATTGGCTGTATGTGATGAAAGATATGCATGCTCACTTCCTTCTTGAAGGCTATTTTGATCATACTCCATGTATAATCAAAAGTAAAACTGTTCAGGAAAATTACAATAGACCTTTTAAATATTTAAATATATGGAGGAAATCCCCTATGTTCATACATGCACCTACTGAGGTAGGGTTGGATTGGTTACTTTGGAATGTATTTGATCTATTCCATTCTTTGGTTGGGCTGATTTGGAATGAAGTTAGATACCTAATGGATTCTAACTCCACCTCAACCCCTTAGAATCTCATACCCACCCTTCTCTCTTGGATTCAAGCTCCATTCCATCCTTTACAAACTTATGGTGAACCAAACAAAAATAAATAAGTATGCATTTAGAGCCCCATCCTCCCACACTATCAAACTCCATTCCAATCCATTCCGACTTGTTGAACCAAACGACCCCTGAATGTCGAAGGGGAAGATTTTGGTACCAAAATGATTATATTTGTCCTACAATTAAAAAACATTAAGTAGCACTTGAAGCAATTTAATAGGGATCATTTTAATGATATTGAGAACACTTCTATACGTGCCCTCAAGAATTTGGAGTATCCGCAAACTCTACTAAGTAAGGACCCTTTTAATCCTACTTGGGAAAACAAAAAACATCAGGCTATCATGGAATACAAAGAGGTCCAGTATGCTTGTGATAGTTATCTAAGGCAAACATTTAATATTAATTGGATGCTGGAAGGGGATGCCAACACTAGATATTTCCATGGAGTTCCGTAGATATATTAATAACCAGGTTCTTAGTATCAAGGTTAGGGATGGAAAGGTTTTCAATGACCGGGGGTATTAAGGAGGCCTTCTTGGA
Organism: Heliosperma pusillum; assembly: GCA_022085475.1. Lineage (NCBI taxonomy): Eukaryota > Viridiplantae > Streptophyta > Magnoliopsida > Caryophyllales > Caryophyllaceae > Heliosperma > Heliosperma pusillum. Next base: position 22,150 of record JAIUZE010010298.1, read on the forward strand.
CTATTATTCATATTTGCTAAAAACTGATGATCCTACTGTTCATGTCAACTAGAATATTGTTAAAAGTGGCAGAGTTTGTAATTCTCAGCAGTGTGACATACTGCTTCAACCAGTATCCAGAAAAGAGATCAAGGATGCCCTTGTTTCTATCCCTGATCATAAGGCCCTAGGGCCTGATGGCTATTATAGTGCATGTTCAAAGATGCTTGGAATATCATTGGGGAGGAGGTGTGTGATGCAATTCAGGATTTCTTCAATTCTGGGAAAATGCTTAAGAAATTAAATACTATCGTGTCTGCTATAATGTCATATATAAATGTATTTCCAAGCTCAGGTGCTCTAGACAGTCTAGTATTTTTCCTGATATTATAAGTCTTAATCAGGGCGGTGTTATCAAAGGGAGAAGTATGATAAAGAATATTCTGAAATTTCAGGACTTGGTAAGAATGTTTATTGGGAAATCTTGCTCAGCTAGAGGCATGTTCAAGATTGATGTCATGAAATCATATGATTCAGTTAGTAGGAATTTTGTTAAGGAGTAGCTGGAGGCTTTTAAGAGTGGATCATGTTGTGTGTCACATCTGCTACCTTTTCTATCTCCCTTAATGGGAGAAGTTTTGGATTCTTTGCTAGGAAGAGAGGCTTAAGACGAGGTGATTAGGGTGGACGAAACATACACAAAAACACACAAAAACACAACATCATATCATTAGTCTACATCAACAAAGGTCATTAATAAAACAATATAAGACATTTACAATCTCACGTCGATGTGTGACACAACACACTTAGCACAAACCTCCCAATCACAGTTGTGACACCCTTAAAAATCGCGGAAAAATTAAACACGTAATTTCTAAATAAAAACTGCATGGATATGTTTGTAATAGGTTCAATAGAGTAAAACCTGTAATTTTTAAAACTTGAACCTGTTATAAAGATATACTAATAGAAGGTGTCAAAACATGCAAGGTCTAACAAACTTATTTACATAACCATCGCTAAAAATAGCGGAATACAAAATGATACAAACCGAATGTACAGAGGGAGACATATGTCTCTAAAAGTGTGACATACGTGTCACTACAAAATGGGAACCAATCTAGGTTCCAAGGTTACTTTGCTCGCTAGCTCGTCTGTGTACCCCATATAAGCATCACCTACCTGTCAATCGCATTTTATACAAACACGAAAGCCACAGTCAGTGGGGAGTAACTCCGAGTTCTCCCAGCCACGAAATGTCATGTTAATATAACATGAAAGCATATAAATATGAGCAAATATAATACATAGCCCATTTAAAGGCCAGACCATCAAGCTTTTCATGTAAAACATTCAATATAAACAACATATAGTCCTAGCATGTGAATACTAGACCAACTCAAGCTACACTATCATGTGAGTCACATATCATACGGGAATCCAAACTCTATCAACCATAGCCGGCTTGCATCTCACCTACTATGTTTCATAGAATCATCAAACAAGAAAGGCAATATATCTAGAGACAGGCATAAGTTCCTAGTACAGTCAATAGTCACTTTGTAACTCGAGTCTATACCACGAGGTAGGGAAGCTAGTATTTTAGCTCAGAGGTTACATTTAAAACATGGCCAAGATACAACTCAACCCTAATCCTAGACTGCGCAGACCTAGAGAAATGCGGATAAAACCACCGCACCCAAGACTCATGATAAAACCACATGAGTACCCTAAGGAGTCCACCAAAGGGTTGGCTAGTACTTAAGCTGACCATCCACTCACAAAATAGGCAGAAAAGTCATGCCCCAGCTTGGATATAAACCCACCAAGCCGGGAACACAAAGGCTATTAAGCCGTGAACATACACTCGTCAAAGACTATAATGACCTATCTATGACAATGACTGAAAATACTCACTTAAGACCTCGTCCCAAGTGAATACTTTAGCCAACTTAACAATAAAAAGGGCAAAAAGTCCAAACTTGTAAATACAAATGATCACAAGCTAGCATATGGACGACTACATACAAATATAATCAAATGACAATCCAACATTCCAAACCAACATGGCCAAGGCATTAAAATATAACATTCAATATCAACCATAGTCATCCCAACTTACCCCAAAGACAAATCCCCGACCCAAGTCCCGCGACGGGTCATTGGTCAAATCAGGGCTGACCGGTTTAAACCTAATTTGACCAAACTCATTCGGTCATATGGGCCCAGCTCAGAGTCTTGACTCATTTTGACTCAAATCACACAATTCAACATAATACAATTCATGTGAAAATTATCAACATAAGGAAAAATTATTCCAACTTATAAGCGAACCCATTTCCAACAATTTCTCATAATAATAAAAATTACTAATACACCAAAATATCAACATGTTCAATTGTACAAATGACAAACACAAAGCATCAATCAAAGGCTCAAACACACAACCCGAACAACGGCCAAACCCGGCCACACACATGCCACAAACACGCCACAAACACGCCGCAAACACGCCACAAACACGCCCCACACACGGCCTGTTTTGGGGCTGTTTTGGGCAGCCCTACTATCTCCTTCCTTTTCCATCCAAAACCCGTCTCAACAATAATACAAAACCATTCCAACAACACACAACCATTATCAATTCAATTCAACACTACAAACATATGAAATAACCATAAAACTAATAAACTTAACAACAATAATTCATATGAATAAAACCTAACAAATTACTACTCACATAACATCCAACACATAACAAATGTAACATTATATCGTCGAGTAACTCGGAACAGTTACCTTAAGCTAGAAAAACGAAAGTAACCCTTGAGAAAACCCTAAAAACCACGACTACCCTTCGTCCTCTACTATATATGAGTCTCCTAAGTCGTCTTCATGATCTTCACCTATTTAAAACAACAAAAACACAACAATTATCACCTAAACCGAAATTATACCCAAAAATAAGCTTAAATCAAAATTAGGGAAACTGGAATTAAAACATACTAGGATGTAGATCTTGAAGAGAGGATTCCGAATATATAAATTTTGCGAAAATCGGACTAGAAACGAAGAAGTTATGCTGAAATTACGATTGTAAGTTTTTTTTTTTGATTTTTGATATTGGTAGAACGAATTGGGGAAAAGAAAAATGAAACCTAAGGGAGAGGGGAAGGCTGGCTGTCATAAGGTCATGGGGTATTGGATCTATTTTTTTTTTACTCGGTTTTGGTTCGATTTGACGGGAATTCGAATTATTCGTCAAACGCGATTTCCGACAACGCTAAAGTTTTTAAACACGAGTTTACTAGAAAATTAAGTACCCCAATGCCCTATATCCTAACTCATTTACCCAACGCCCGTAAGAAATGGAAAATCCCATTTTTACGACTTTTCTTTGAAATACTCTTTTATTAAAGAAAAAGGTTTAAATATAGTTTAAATTACTTTTAAACATTTCCAAACTATCAAAAATAATTATATTACTTCAAAATAAAATAAAATTATATTTTGTCGAAATATTATTATTTAAATTAAATTAATATTAAATTAAAGTTGATTTAAAATATTATTTTTAAAATATAATAACGGTCCAAATTTACGGGGTGTTACACCTACCCCTAATTAGAGTCCAATAATGATATTTTGGGAACTAATTGTTTGTTCCATGATCTTAAACATTTCAGTGGTCATATATGAAGTTTGTCATGCGCACAATGATAAGATATATCAATTCTTACCTTCAATATTTCATGCCTATATCTTGTCAATTGCTTACATATGTTTTTGTATAGCTCATGTGCAGGTATATGATCGACTTCTAAGGGCATTGACATGCTTTTGAAGGCACATAGAATGATTTTCATTAATAAAGAGTCTAGCAAGACATTTAAATAAAGCTTCGCGGGAGGCATTCCGTGTTTTATTATATTTTTGTTATGAAATAAATTATTTTTGTTGGACAATTTAATAATGTTAATTTTTAAATAATTCATTTGGTTTTGGTTCTAATAGCTTTGACAATAAGACAATAATTTTATCTAGTATTGTAGTAGCTTGTTCATCAAGCTAGCTTGGGAGAGCTGCTGCACGGTTGTACGTTTTCTTTCTTTCTTTACCATTTTGTTGAGTCGTCCCCCATTCCTTTGTTGGTTATGTTGTCCTTCTTTGTGTTTTCTGCGCTTAAACCTGTTTCGCACATTGAGGACAATGTGTTATTCTAGCTTGGGGGAGGGATTTAGTTTGTGTCGTTGTTTATTTAGTCTAGTTATTTATTGATTTTGAAAATTTTGAAAAATCCAAAAAAAATCAAAAAATTTAAAAAAAAAAAAAACTAATAGAAGTTGTGTGTTTTGTCCACCCAATTGTGTTGTGCATAATGTCATTCCTCAATGCATTTCCCTTTCTGTAGCTTTTAGCCAATGTTTCACGCTTTTGACGGGATTTTGCATACATAGGGATGTCTTGTACACAGTGGGTGAGGGTTTTGATTTTAGACTTATTAGGCTTGATCTTGACTTTGGCAAACTACATATACGGTAAGGTAGAGCCTCCAGTTATCGGTACATCTATACCCGATCCCAATTAGGTGTGTGTAGTTTCTCCTTATGATTTGCGTCACATCAAAAACGCACAAGTATGGTTTTCATTCCATTTCTAGTGAGCATTACATTCATGATTTAAAAAGCATTTGAAGCCATTCACTTTGAATCCATTGCCTAAATTTAGCCCCTTTTCACATTGTTTCACATTTCATTAGCTAAATGTAAAAATATTGCCTACCTTGTTAAGTTAGTAGCTATACCGTTTGTGTTTGGGTGCTCATTTGGGATATTGTTCAAGTTATGTCAAAGTGATCTTGATTGGATGGAATTACTGATTGTCGTGCCGAAGAAAAAGAAAAAGATAAAAAAAAAAAAAAAAAAAGAGTTCAAAGAAAAAAAAAATGAAAAAAAAAATGAAAAGAAAAAGAAATGAAAAAAAAATGATGTTGAATATGAAAGAATGAAAAGAAAGAAAGAAACATGTATTGAAAAGAAAAAAAATGGTTTATGAAAAGAAGAAGAAGTTGTGAGTGTTATTTCCATGATCCGAAATTCAAAAAGTTGGGAAATTCACTCTTGTGTTGCCATGAGTATAAGCCAATTTGCTATTTTTGGCTTAGTTTTATTTTCTTGGGAATGGTTCCGAGTTTTGATTGAGCATCCTTGCATAATTGGTATGTTGCTAGCTTGACCTTAGCTCCACATTACCATAATTCATTTGTCCACTTTGTTACCCATCTCCCATAGCCTTCTTCTTGCTTTTGGCTTCTTTCTATGCTTTTCATGATTGTTTTGACTTGTAGTTTTGGAATGTTTACAATATTAGATTGCGGGCGCATTCTCATGAGTCGTAGATAGGAGAGTGCCACTCAAATATAAAATAATATTTCCTTGATTTATATAAAAATTTGAGTGTTGAGTGCACCGTGAGAGTCCATTGTCAAAAGATCATGCAAGAACCGAAAAGTCTATTTGATGTTCCTTATGCTGCGCCGTTATGTAAATCTCAACTATGTTTTGCATTTTCCCTATGCCCACGTTGTTTCGGGATGTGTTTCATTGTGCTCTATAAGCTACTTGATGGGATTTGCATTTGGTTGGATTGATTGTTGCTCGTCGCCCTTGTCCTTGTCATGTTTGTTATTGTATGCATGCTTGAGGACAAGCAAGGGTTTAGCTTGGGGGAGTTTGATAAGTGAATATTTGTATGGTTTTAATCCCCAATTTAGCTCGGATTTGTATGTCATTTGTGCTTTGTTAAGCCATTTTATGAGCTAATATCGTCTTCTAGGCGAATTCCTATGTTCTAACCTGTTTTGTAGGGAAAGTGACGTTTCTACGCCCTTTTTCTATATTTCCGAGCATTTGCCTAAAACCCGACGATTTGAAGAAGAAAGCTTGACCAAGTCAAAGGAAGACTAGCCCAAGCCCAATTACGTGCTGCATTGACCAAGACCAAAGCATAGAAACGCGTGCCCAAAGAAGATATTGGAAGAGACGAAAGAAAACCCGATCGGGTATCTCTGCTGATGAACGCTTCTTGGCTCTTCTTCTACCAAGCCTTAATGGAGTGCTTTATTAGGTTGTCTAGGGTATGAATTTGGACGAAACACAGCAGCCTCTCAACCCTATAAATAGCCTATGCATCACACACAACTAACATGTACAAAAACCCTAGCCTCCACACAACATTAGATTAGATTAGTTTTTCTTCTTTCTCTCATCTTTCTTAATTTAGTTTAGTTTTACTTTTCTCTAGTTTAGTTTAGTTCTAAGTTTTCTTCAATTGTATGGTTCTACTTGTAATTGGAACTCAAGTTTCCGAGTTTGCATATCCTATTCAAGTTCTTATTCCATTTCAATCTTTGCTCATCCTTTCCGGTAATCTTTATTCTCGTTTTTACATTATAGTTTCATTTTGTTTCAGTATTTCCTTCATCATGTTTATTATTCTTATTATAATCTTAGTTTCCCTATCATTTTTAATCATGCATAAGTAATCTTTGTTCTAGAGGAAGGGTTAACATTTCTAATTAATTTATAAGTATAAATTGATTTCGGTAGAATCGTTCTTTGTTGTCTCTATTTCTTACTTTAATCTCGTGATAGACTTTGTTTAATGGCCATAAACAATTGTTTGTACTTGTCAATTTCCGTCTCAAGGGCGAGAGTCGAGATGAAAATTAAAGGACTGGCAAGAATAGTATAATGACCTAGCAAGGCTGAAAAGACGTTAGGACCCGTTAAAAAGTCGGTATGAATCCGAAAGGAATATACCATTTAAAGACTTGGACAACTATGATTTTTATAAACCCGTAATCAACTTTGCTTTTAAATTGATTAGCAGGTGAACCCCGATCCCTACATCCTTTTCTTTATTGTATTGTTATCATTTTTATTATACCATTTAGTAATTAGTGACAAACATTTGCCAATTGTACAACATAGAGCTCTAACCATAACTATTCACAAGTATCTCCCGTCTCCCCGAGATCGACCCCTTACTTCCCTAATTACATTAATTTGTTGTTAGCCTAGTTTGGGTTATTTATCTTTGATTAAGGTATACGACAACCCTATCAAGATCCTAAATCATTAAGTTAATGTAATTTAATGAACTAATTAGAGGAGTCTAATTAAGGGTCTAGGACTTTAATGTGGTATCAGAGCTCAATTGTTACATGCATGTTGATTTTAAACATTTAATCGAGTTATACGATAACTTGGGTAAAACTGAAAATTTGTGTTAAAAACTGGTTTGCACAAAAATTTTGATTTGCATGCATACCTACTTACCTCAAAATGGTTGTGGTAAAATTTGGTGATTTTAGGAATTGATTTGCTATTTATTTTGATTTATGGCCTTTAAATCATGTTAATATGCATTTTTTATGTTAAAAGTTAACTAAAAATAGTTGCATGTTGATTCTGGTCATAAAATTTTTATATGATCTCACATGCATGTTTTACATACTGTATGTAAAATTTCGTGTTTTTTAATTACATGAAAGTCCTAGACCTCTAATTAGACTCCTCTAATTAGTTTATTAAATTACATTAACTTAATGATTTAGGATCTAGTTATCATGCATGCAAATATAAAAGCATAAAAGAAAATATAAGACGAAAACGTCCTTACATAATTAACAAATAAGCTTAAGTGGAATGAGTTCCTAACTCAATTTCCAATAAATAACTCTCGTAACTAAACGTACATATCAAATATATGTAATGCACTAATTAAACTGTATAATATACAAATAATTAGTATTCTATTTGGGTCTCATCCTATAGGTGTGACCTAAAGAGATCAATTGATCACCGTCGTCATACGACAATAACGTCAAACTCTAGTCAGCTGAGCGTTACCGATTTACGTTAATCAACTGACGTGGAGTATCAAAATATACTAATCATGCCACGTATATTCCAAATGAGTTTCATTATATAAATGCACTATTGTGGAGGACACTTACTCCAACAAACCCTACTAACCTAGACCAGTTGAAACGATACTAACCTTAGCATGCACTAGGAAGCGCACCTCACGCAACTCTACGTGTCGCTCATGCGACACGGAATAAATCCGGCCCCAGGCCTTTTGAACTTACTGTCGTTATGCTATTGCATTTTGACATTTGGATAATCCTCTTGTCATTAAATAAATCGAATTGTATTTCGTTTAAGAATAAGCAAGGCACACACCGCCTTTTTTTCTAAGTTCATTACAAGCTCTTGCTTCGAACAATTATTCTTTTGCATTTCTCGAACTACGCGTAGGGTTTAATTTCATTTTTCTAATGAATACGTAGGCAATCTTTCACATGATTCAACCCAACTATTATTTTGAAATGTGAATAGAAGACCATTTGCATTTGCACTTTAAATTAGGAAAATTCATTAGTTTCTCAACTAACTCAATCTTCATTCATTATCCAAAAATGATAATATTTCATATATAAAGACATGCTGAAATAAAAAGCTAAGGCTAGGATTCTAAAAATCCCACCATCTTTTATTACAACTCAAAAATAATAATAATACTACATAATAAAAAACTGACTAAGGCTATTCTTTTATCTTCCGTTTGTCTTTGTCATCTTTCTCACACTTTTTGTCCAGACCACGAGTCGGGCGCTCCTGCGTCACCTCAGACTTAATCACCAACGGTCTTTCTCTAGGTCTAGCCTTACCGTGTCTATCAATCACTACCCTAGCAGGATTAGCTCTCGACCTCTTCGCTGGATGCATGACTAGGAATACGGCTTCCTCCTCGCCTTCCGACAAGTATTTCAACCTCTCCTTACTAGATTCATAAATCTTGCAATCCACAGGCCCGCGCTTTCTTAGCTTCTCGCGGTCTTCAGGAGTACTAGCTTTCTTCCATCGCAGATATGAGACAAATACCCATAGGAAGCCAACAGGAACGGGTATGAACCACGTATTCCTTTGTACCCATCTCGCGGCCTACTCCCTACAAGACTTTGCGGTATGAGTCAAGGTAGTCTAGGGAACAGTATCAAGTTTCGGGATCCTCTGCCTAAGACCCACTTGCCTCACCAGTCTTTCCGGAAAGATACATACCATGAATTCCAAGCCAGAAACGCGGAGTGCCCGAATAGGATCTGAAGATGATACTCCAGCCACCGACCTAAGGTGCCACCATAGCGCAATCCATCGGATCAAAGGGCCACCTTCACCTTTCAGCTTATTTTCCCAGTAGCTGTGAATTCTGGAGAAGTCTAGCATATAGAGCTTAGTCCTCATGGTAATGGATCGATCAACTGGGGGCTCAAGTAATCGTAGGCGCTCCATCAACCATATCTGGAGCAAGCACGCAAGAAGGTAAAAAAACAAAAAAAAAGCGAAAAAAAAGAAAAAAAAGAGGACGAAAAAAAGCTGAAGAAAGAGTTCTTACTTGCAAGATGACGGGACTCCCTAGATATGGAAGCTCGCGGTTAGCCTTTCTAATATCTAGGCCAAGGATAATCTCTCCTAACCAAAGGCAAGCTGGGCTCTTGCGCAGCTCCATTTGCTCCACCAAGCTCAAGAAAAGAGGGTCCCCCCTCACCTCCTTGTCAATGTGCCCTTGGAAAATGTGAAAATGTGAAAATGCAAAAGGCAAAACCCAAAAGCCCTACGCCTTGCAACATATGATAAAAAAGGGTCTTCCCTATTTATGAATCGCTCCATAAAATCATGCATGCGGACACCCTTTGTGAGGTTACAAGGCGATCTACCTCAGCTTTAGTCAATCCACGAAGGTCACTAAATTTGTTTTTATACCCTTGGGAGTTAAGGGGTATAACTGGAGCATCTTCTGGGTCCCATCCCCCAATGACAGCTATTTCTTCCGGGAAGGGACAAATATCGCCTCAAAGAAAGGCAAATACATGTAAATTAGGGTCCCAGTACTCAAGACAAGCATCTAAGAAGGGCCTTACTACTTTCACTAATTTCTAAATCAAGATCGTCCCTAGGTTGTAGGCACCCATGTCATATTTCTCAACAAGGGTGAACTCATTTGCCCATTCTTTGAGGCGGTTGTCAAAGGTATCCATTATATTGCAAGCGTTTTTGGGGATTAGAGAATTTTTATGTGAGAGACAGATTGTTGTTAGAATTGTATGAATAAAATCTTCAACTGAGCTCGCTATATATACAATTCTTCTTTTCCTAATTTTAGTTGAAGTCTGATCAGCCAAAGAAACGACGCAGCAACAGCTGCGCCCTTTCGAAGAGTCGCAGCTCTTGCTACGCCTCTTCCCCATACCCTTTCTCAGAATTTCCAGCTCTTGCGCCTTCCTAATTCATGTCCGTCTATGATTTCCTATTCATGTGGGTTCGGAAAATATGCCGAGTTACCAAGGTTTTGGATTTCCTAATCCTAGCCGGGTTCGGTTTTCTAGACGATAATCGACATTTTCTCCAGTCATGCACACTTATCCATTTTCATTTTCATTTTCTTAGGAAAATCATTTCATTTCCATTTTTTCTAAACTTATATATATTTTTTTAAGGGGTAACCCTCCCCATTGTCAGTCATAATATTTTTACATTTTCATACATTTTTCCGCATTTCGTCATATTCAGGCACTCATTTCGCGCTAGTTTTGGCTACCGATATGTCACATGTAAAATGTTTGAGTAGATTACTTGCTACATGTAATTTGTGTGAGTTCTATTCCTGCAGCATGACGGCAGAAACCGTCAGCTACCAAACATGCCTTTAAGCTAACCTGCAGGAACAAAAGATATCTTCCAACAAAGGCACTCAGGTCGTCGTAACACAAGTAAAAAAAAGGAATATACGCAAGACCGGGGGTTCTCGCTCTAAAATCAAATCCGAAACTAGGGGCTCTCGCCCAAAAACCAAATCCAAAAATGGGGGCTCTATCCCGAAAACAGATCCAGATGTATAACAAATCCAAAAACAAAGTTCAAATATCCAAAGTCTACAAACAAAACAAGACGGCTGATCCTCATCACTAGTGAGCCCAGCTAAAATCTCAAGGGCAGCAATATCGGCATCCCGAGCCTCCAGCTCCCTCAGCAAGCAGGCTATCTCTTCTCGAGACTCCGCCGTCTCCGCCCGAGACTCTACCAGCTCACGCTCCAAGGCTCTCTGCAAAAAAAAAAATGCCTTATTTCAGTCAACCATTTCATTTTAAAAAACACAAAAATGCAGCAAAAAAAAAATAAATGAAAAGGAAACGATAGGTTCCTACTTGTCGGTCCTGGCCACATGCGAGTGCCTCAACGGCTATAGCCCGCAATCGGTTGGCCACCTTCCACAGCGCGACGTGCCGAGACGGGGCCACCTACATTCAAATGCAAATAAAGACTAAAACAAATGCATTCCTATGCAACAAAGACGGTCATGGATTGGAAGCTCACCCTCCTCACGAGGTGCTCCCACTATTCCAGGCTAGTATCGGTCACCGTTACACTGAACTCACAGAGCTCTGAAATCGCCGTTGAGCCTGCCGCATCCATGTACTCAAGCACCTCGGGGTAAGCTGGGAGCTCGACGCCCGCCACCTCGATCTCCTGCAAAAAAAATCAAATGGTTCATGAACAAGCAACTTATGAATTCTCAAAATTCAAATACAACAAGAAGCAAACAATGTTTACCACGATCAGCCAATACGCCAATCTCCGACGAACGAACCCTGGGTAATCCTCACCAAGAAGAAGGAGGGCGTCTCTACTCACGCCAGCCAGGTCAGCATCTCTCTCAGCGTCAGAAGGCTCCCTAAACATCGATCCTGGAGGATCGATGGGACCATGAAAGCATCACGAGAGCCCTTCCGAGTCAAACGCTTACCCAAGCACCAGACAGGTCCCATGGGCGTCCTCAGCAGCAACCGACTTGAGCTCCTAGGACGTAAGACCTCAGCCACGAAAGCTGGTGCGTCCGGGTAGTCAACCCAAGGCCTCGGAACCCACTAAAACAAAGAAAAAAAAGGGGTCAATCTTATGATCCAGTTCCAGACGATGATAAGAGAAAGGATCATTCCTTGTGATCTTTCTCCAAAATAAAAGATAGAAAAGAAAGCAGTCGGATGTACTTACGTGCTCTAGCTGAATTCACTCCCCTCCTACAGACATCATAAGAAGAACGCTGACTCTTCTTACGGCACACTACCCAGTCCCTCATAACTGGGTACGCCCTCGACTCAGGCTCCGTCCTCTTGGGCGCGAAGCCCGGAAAGTAGGAGTACACCCACACCTGCAAAAAAAAAAACGGGTAATAACAGTATCAACATACAATATTGATCTTTCAATATAAATAAGGTTATTGATCTTTCAATAAGGTTTCAAAGGAAGGTTCATACCTCCAGCAAATGTCCAGAACCGACTGTAGCAGGAGAACTCCCCTTCTCTATCAGCTCCGGCATGACCATGGCCCTCATGTAGCGAGTAAGGACCGCAAAACCAGGAGTAACGCAGTCTCATCGACCTAGGCTACCCAAATCAGAAAGGAAAGGAAGAAGCTTCGTCGATAGCCTCTCCCCCTTGTCTCTGAAGTAAATCGAAGACAAGAACCAACACAGCCAAAGTCGAGCGCTCTGCTCAGTTGTACAAGGAGGAGAAGCCACCATCTCTTCACATATCCTCACTCTCGTCGGAGACCTACCCGGAAAGTATTCTCTAACATAAGAGCTCGGCACTAACCCAGGTAAAACAGCCGCCCTTATGGGCAGGTTCCAACCTATCAGGTGTCTCACCTCCTCCGAGTCGACCCTCATGGGCACCGACGGCCACTCCAAGCTCTCCTCTCTACACGGCAAACTAGAAATCATGTCGTAATCCTTCAAGGTGACTCCCACCTCCCCAAAAGGCATATGGAAGGTCGAAGTCGTATCTCAGTAACGATCCAAGAAGGCCCGAATCAGGCAAAGGTTAGCTTGAATCTTCATCGCCCTGTTCGACCTCCAGGCTCGAACCACATCTCCAAAGGCTCCTCCCCCAATGAGAGTCTTCTCATCCTCGGTCAGCTTCTCGTACGCCTCCATCATGGTCGTATAACCAGAAAAGGACCTCATGTTTCCGGCTTCCTACAATTTGAATCATGAAAGTCAACTTAGCATTTTATATTTCAAAAGAAGTGGCAATCGGATATGGAAAATGACAAGCAAACACAAAGGCTTACCATGCTCTGTGTCGTCCTATAATACAAAGACCTTTCCTTAGCAATGTTTCGCCTAAATTCGAAAGTTGGTTACAAGTTCGTTACTTGTGGGCTCAAGTCTTATGCGCCTCTTCTCCGACTTCTATGCTTTGGTTCTTTTTTAAGACTCGTGCCTCAACAGGTTTTAGAACCGTCACGTCACCTCAGCAGAGACCTATTTTTCCGAATATACAATCCGTTCGCCCATTTTTTATCCTCAAGATGTTTGTTCGCCACAACCGAGCAGATTCTCGGAATGATTCAATCCGACGGAATCTTCCACATATCATGTTTCAACACATGTTTCCTTAACGAGAGTTCGCTTGAAGACAGAGACATGCATATTCTCAAACCCATCGGCTGGCGAGACTCATTACGTATGCCTTTAAGACGGTTGGCAAGCCTCATGACGCAACCTCAGGTCCAAGTAAAAAGATGCTCAGGTATGACTCGTTCTTTTGGATGGAGAGCTTTCATACGTAGTCTAATGGACTTTATACGACCCTCCCTGACAGTCGACAGAATTTATAATATTCCCGACGACAGGTCCTTGGTTCAGACCCCTTGAACCGTCTCGCGTCGCCATAGTCGTCAGGTTGTAATATTCGATTGACCTGATGGCTATACTTTGACTTTTGCCTTGTCCAAGCCTCAGTCAAAGTGGGGCTCTGTAGATACCTCGAATCTACACCTTCCGCCAACCACCCAGTGATGATTGGGCCGCATGTTTGGTACAACGAAATGATTTATGACAATTCATAAGTTTATCGCCAAGTGATAGTTCAAACACTTGTTTCTACCCCTTGGTCGTCATCTATGTGGCAATATGGTCGTTTTGACAGTCATTGGAGTCATTTTGGAGTCCAGGTCAAAAATCGCTTCATTTTCTATAAACTATCTTTTAAAACTGTGTCTGAACGCTTGAGAATATTCCGGATATTTTAATGTTTCAAAACTTATCCTTTTTCTGTAAAATATATTCATATTTTATTTAGACGAGTATTCGAAATCTACTGCAATTCTCATAAAGAAACGCGGAAATCTTTCTTTCAAATTAGGAAACTGCTCGGAAACGATGCAGCGGGCGTTGCGCCTCTTCCAAGAGTCGCAGTGCCTGCCTCTCCACTTCCCCATCTCTGTTTTCCTATTTCTGGAGTATGTTTTAGATTTCTTTCCGTGTTCGAGTTATTCCAAAACTTATCGGATTTCTCCTTATATAATGAGAGGTTCGTGCACATTTTCAAGGCACGTGAGTGTTCCACCCCTTCTGTCTCTCTCTCTCTCTGCATTCTAAACCTTGCTCTAAGCATTTTGACAACTAAGTGCTTGACCAATCGACCACGTAAGCTTAGATCCTTCAGCGTACCTGTCACGTTATTGCATTGACCTACCAATTTGACCAATTCAACAATAATCAATCTTAACTAATCGATTGTTCCTCTTACGAGGGCACTTTCTTTGCATTCGAGTCGAGCTGTCGCTAAAACGTTAACTTTAGTTTATATCTCGTTTCGTCAACATGTAAGTCCGAGGCTCTTTAATCCCGACTTTTTATTTTATTATTTTATTTCATCTAATGTAAGATACATGTCGGATCTATGTCAAAATCGTTTTCAAACCATTTCTTTAGTCTTTCATTTTTTTCTTTTATTATTTATTTAGTTCTTGACTTAAAATCCCTAATAATCAATATTAGTGGGTTTTTGTCGTCTATCAAATTTTGTCTTTAGAGGTTAGATTTGTTCATATCAAATCTCTATATTTGTCTTTGATATAATTAGTGTAATTAATATGACTTAAATCACTTAAATTCGACTTGTAAATCATTAATAAACCGTAAATCACCAACGAACACTAACTGTTTGCGATTCTGGCTTCGCAGCCATAACTCAACTCAGGAACAGACGCAAGGTCTGATGCGCCTCTTCTAGAGGACACATGACCTGTTGCGCCTGTTCTGGGCTGGTTTCTGTCTCTGTTCTTCCTGTCTTGCTTTGACATAGTTTAATTAGGTAATAAGTCGACTATTATTCGTATTATCGCTGCTAATCTGATTCGTTTTAGTTTTATTTTTTCTTTTCTTTATTTCAATTAATCTTTCAAACATGTTTCCGACATAGATCCCATGATCATTGTAATCAATTGTAATATTTCTTTTATAGTTCTATTTAATCATTGTATTGTATGATTCTTTGTATGATTTATTTGCCTTTCACATGTAATCAATCTTAAATCCCAATTCGACATAATTAATTGCTAAACTACATGGTCAACCGACATAGTCTAAGCTCACATGCTAGGATTAAAATGTGAATGTTTCATTGCATGCATATAACCGATAACACATCGATAAAAGAAGAGTTTCCCTAATCATTAGTAGAGGCCGCTATCGAGGCGGGCGGGATTAGGTGTTCGATCAAAAGAACCTCCTAACACGTACCCTCACCGCTTACTCTAGATCTTTGTGAACATTGTGGGAAATATCGGTATACTTCCCTTCAAATTTTTCGGATTATAATGAAATTATAACTATATGAATTTCTAGTCATAAATGAAATTGCATAATATAAACAAGAGATTAAGAAATAACCTTCGGTCCTAGAAAAAGGCCTAAGAACAAATACCAAAGTAGGTATTCTCCTAATCGTTGCACCCAAGATAGTTCAAGAAATGCCTTCGTCGTGCTAGAACGAATACCCAAAAATTACTTCTAATTTTGTGTGTATATTGATGATGAATATGGAGATGAATAAGAGAGTTCAAAATCTGAATTTTTCCTCCTCTTTTTCACTTGTGTGTGCCGTGAGAATTAGAGTAGTCTAGGGTTTGATTTTTTTTTTTTATCTCACTTGAGCCGTGAGAATTCAAGAGGAAAGAATCCAAAAATCCAAAAACCCTAGTTTCCTTATTTATCTCAACCTCTATTATGTAATTAGCATATAATTTTATATGTACATAATGTAATATGTATTCTAATTATTATTAGTAATGGACCGTCACATAAACCGAGTAATGCCGGACCAATACACTATAATAATATCGTGTAATACATATTCGCCAACTTAAATATAACAGTTTACATTTAGTTCAACATTATATACATTAATTAAATATAACATTTTATATTCAATTACCAGCTAACATTATTTAATCTTTATTAAATAATCGTATCATCATCACATTTGACTAACCTTTTAGTCAAATACATCGACTAACCTTTTAGTCATTTAATAAGGCATCAATATGATTATTTTCTCAAATAATCACATCTCTCAAACACATCCTTTAGGTGTGACTTTTAGGGACCAGTTGATCACCGCCATATGTATGACAATAACGTCAAACTTATCTAGCAAGCCAACCGTTATCGATAAACGTTAATCAACTGATTACAATACAAAGTATACCCTGTGAACCTACAGAGATTTATTTATGTTATTGCACTAACTGTGGAGGACACTCGCTCCAACAATCTCCCACTTGTCC
>JAIUZE010010299.1:0-18501 GCA_022085475.1 Heliosperma pusillum
GAAGGTCCACCCACGTGGGAATAAGCATCTCGGGCCACTCGAGGAGCTAGTAACTGGAAATGCGTGGCCACGCTCGGAAGAAGATCTCTGGTAGATTTTACGGTCAGACAGTTACTCTCCCAGATCGAGAAAACCACTCTATTTATAATTTCAATTGCAAGTGCGACCTGTAAGACACCTTGCAATGAGTGGGAGGATGTGACGCAAAAGAGACAAGAGAATCGGTAGCACACAACTTGTCGAGACAAGTGGGGGAAATTGTAGGAGGAGGAGTCCTCCGCAATAGTGTTGCTACATGCACAACTTGTATCGGACAAGTGAGAGATTGTTGGAGTAAGTGTCCTCCACAATAGTGCATTTATATAATAAATCTCATTTGGAATATACGTGGCATGATTAGTATATTTTGATACTCTACGTCAGTTGATTAACGTAAATCGGTAACGCTTGGCTGACTAGAGTTTGACGTTATTGTCGTATGACGGCGGTAATCAACTGATCCCTTTAGGTCACACCTATAGGATGAGACCCAAATAGAATACTAATTATTTGTATACGATACAGTTTAATTAGGGCATTACATATATTTGATATGTACGGTTAGTTACGAGAGTTATTTATTGGAAATTGAGTTAGGAACTCATTCCACTTAAGTTTATTAGTCAATTATACGATAACTGACAGAATAAATTTTACGTCTTATTTTAATACGATTAAATAAGATTTAATTTAGTGATTAATCGTTAATTCATTAAATTAGTCGAGGTTATGCATATATTTTGAGGTAGAGGTAATTAGTTAATTATATTTACAAAGAGTTGTAAAATAAATTAACTGGACATTGTGGGACCCATTATATATTGATATAATGGTTAAATATCACTTAAAAGTTGAGTGTATATTGATTATTAGTTTGAGTCATATATTTTTTATATGATCAAATTAACACTTAATTATACAAGATAATTAAGCATATGATTAATAAGTATTTGTGGGACAAATATCAAAAATCAAAATGGTCCATAATGGACATATGTGCACCGGTTTTTGTACATGTGCAAAGGGCATGATTATTGTTCTTTTCTTACACAATACTCCATTTTGATTGTGACATGACTTTCATGCTTTAATCATACTCCATTTTGATTGTGACATGAATTTCGTGCTTTAATCATCAATACATTACCTACACTCTACCATCTTACACAAAGAATAAAATGAGCAAAATGGAGCCCTCTTTGTGCTCATATGTGCCAGCCATAATGGCCTTAAATTGAACAAAAGTTGTTCATTTTTGGACTACTTCATTTTGATTATTTTTTACTTCTCTTTCTAAACTCAACTTCTCTCTAAACTCTCTCAAACACTAATAGTTTTCCTATTAATAGAGTAGTAATAAATCTAATATTAGTAGTATTATGTCTTACTTATTATCTAGTTAATAATAAGGTAAGATTATTTGGGTTTAATCTTAGGTGCAACTAGAAGGAGACCTTATTCTTTGGAGGTTGTTTTATGGAGGATCATCTTTCTGTTTCATGCTCAAGAACAATAAGAAGGAGTTCTTATTGTGCCCATATTGGACCGAACATTTCCATTGTAAGGAAATTCATCTTATCTTTATATTTATGCTTTTATATTTGCATGCATGATAACTAGATCCTAAATCATTAAGTTAATTTAATTTAATGAACTAATTAGAGGAGTCTAATTAGAGGTCTAGGACTTTCATAGAGAACTTACCCGATCGGGTATACCCGAATCCGATCGGGGAAGTGTGCTGATCCGGATTCTATTTCTTTTTTCTTTGTTACTTGCTCTTACCTTTTGGCTATGGCCTTGAACATACTTACTAACCTTAATGGACTTGGCAACATGGGCCAAGGGTAGCTCCTTTTCATCTCAATAGGTCCTCCAGTTCCAAGTACGAAAAATTACGAACTAAGCATGCATTTCTAAAAAATGTAAATAACAAGTAAAACGAAAATTGTTTCCTAGCTATTACAACCCAAAAATCCAAAAGAGTGTCCAAATAAAATAGTCCAAAACAAAAACATTGTCTATAAAGAATGCATAAAAAGAAAGTAAAGAGAAAGACGGGTTGCCTCCCGACAACCGCATTTTTAAGTCATGCTAGACTTTGAATTTTTATCCCGCCTTAAGCCTTGTGAAGGGATGTGGGCTCCTTGTAGCTTGATTTCGTCCTTGAATTTTTTATTTACCTTTGCTAACACCCATGGCAATCTAATCTACATACATTTTCGAAGCTTTGAATGCTTCGAGGTCACCATCTCCTACACTCATTACATTCCCCTTCTTATCAAAAGTGGCACGTGATCCCTCCATTTCAAAAGTGATCTTCTCTCCTTGTACATCAATACAAGCCCCAACAGTATTTAGGAAAGGTCTTCCTAATATAATATAGTCATCCCTACCTTTCTTTGAAAAGATGACATAAAAATCAACGGGAATAAGGAAGTATCCAATCCGAATGGGGACATCTTCCACAATTCCTGCTGGAGTATGCATAGTTCCATCGGCTAATTGAAGGCTATTATTTGTAATCTTCATTTGAATTGGGCAAGGGTCTTCATAAAAGGAAAAGGGCATGACACTAATAGAGGCCCCTAAATCACATAATGCATTTCTGATCTTATGAAGACTCAATGTGAAGGAAATATTAAAACAACCTGGATCTTTAAGCTTTGAAGGAATGATAACCTTTCCTTCTACAAGGGGAGGTTCCTTAGGAATATCTTGGGTTGCTTCTTCTTCTTGAAATGTCTTGCCGATCCTTGCCTCCAACTTTGAAAAAGCCTTGTCATTTGCCTTCGTTGCTTCACCAACTCTTTCTTCTAACTTCCCTTGAGCTCTTATCAAAGTCATGATCAAAGACTCGAGACGGGATGTCTCCTCTCGTGTATGGGCTCGGGTTGGGTTGGCTAGCAAAGGATCATTGTAAAGCTCTTGGGGCAACCTATAGTCACCAATCATGTCGATTGTGACTATTAGCGGATCTTCACTCTCTTGAGTGGTTTGGCTAGAACTCGACGGGGTCAACTCTTCTACTCTCTTTTGGAGAGACATAACGGTTGATTTAAGTGAGCATACTGTAGAAAAGAAATACGAGTACATGTTGTGTTGTGCTTGTATTACTTCCCTCAACTTGGCATCTACTTGACCGTTTTGAAAAGATGAGTATGAAATAGTATGGGGTACATTAGTAGGTTGGACTTGGCGAAATTGTGGGTGAAAGGGGTTTAATGGTGTGAGTTTATTCCCACATCTTTGAGGTACATGCCCTATTCCTCCACAAAGTTCACAAGGGGTTGTTAGTGAGGTAAATGGGTTTAAAACTTTTGGACAATATAAAGTATTTCTTGGGGTGGTTTCATATGATGGAACGGGACAGGCTAAGGAAATGGTAGTGTCAACATCACGTGAGGTTTCCACTCGGCTTTTCTTTTGCTCTCCCCCATTACTTTGGGAACCTTCCCCACTTTCTCTTTGTGAATTACTTGATAGGTTTGACAAGGTGGATTGAGATTTAAACATACGATGGAAAGCTATTACGATCTATTCCCACTCCATTGGTTTTGCGGCATCTTTTAGACGACGGGTGAACCACCATTTGGCTTCTCTCTTTAGTGATAAGGGAAAGAGAGTTTCTTTGATTTGGTTTTGGGTGATCCCCTCCCTCATAAAAGTTTGACATAACTCACAAAAGGTTTGGATGTGGTGGGCTGGGTTTTCATCTGGCTCGCCACTGAATTGGTTACCTTCAATGAGAGCAATTAGAGTCATATGGACCCTTAGGATCCCACTTGCAAGTTCAAAAACCCGGAACCTAGGATCTTCTTTTGTTCACACCACTTTTGTCAACCTACAAAGAAAAACACAAAAAGGAAAGTAAGTAATGATTTTAGGTACGCTTGCACCTAAAAATGGTAGAATTTTAAATAAAAATCGGTAATACATAGATAAACAAAACCAAGCTCCCCAGCAACGACGCCAAAATTTGACCAGGTTTGTCGCAATCCCGATACAAAAATAATTACCCACACTTAGGCTAACAACAAAAAGAATGTAATTAGGGAAGTAGGGATCAATCCTCAGGGAGTACGTGTTAACTATGAATTGCTATGGGGTGATTTTCATTTAAGTTCGAATCATTTGGGGTGATTGTCTAAACTACTAACATGAAATAAAATGACAAGTATGTAATGACGATATTTAAATGACAAGTATGGAAATTGCAATAAAATAAATCTAATCTAATTGACGGAAAGGAAAATGACAATAATTAAATCTAACTAAGAACGATAATTAAAATGACAATATTGAAAAGCTACCTAACTACAATAATAGAAAACTAATAAACTAACTAAACAACAATAAAATAAACTATCTAAGAACGGAAATAAAATGACGGTAAAATAAACTAACTTAAACGATAAAATAAACTATCTAATCAAATTGATATAGAGAATTAGAAATTCATGTCAAATGATTTAAAAGCTTTATTGATACCAATATTAGAATTACTACGATTGTCTAAGCCTTGTAGCGATATATTCCTCTCGGATTCGTACCGATCTTTTAATGGGTCCTAACGTCCTTTCAGCCTGGTTAGGTCACTAAACCCCTATTGGCAGTCCTAATTCTCATCCCAACTCTCGTTTCTAAGACGGAAATTGACTAATACATACAATTACTTATGGCCACTAAACAAAGTTATAGAATTTGACAAGACCAAAGGAAGAAACAAACTAGATGGTTCTATTGGTATCGATTCTTCTTTTAATTCATTATAACTAGAAAATCATTTCAATACTTCAATTTTATTTATTGTACTTACATAATGATAATCTTACAATATTATATTTAATTCTAAATGATTAAATAAATTAATAGGAATATGATAACCAAAATTAAACTACGAAATAAAAGTGCTAAAATGATTAAGGTGATCAAAATTATATTAGTAATGATTCTAGTGATGAATTTTATGATGATTATTATATGATTAGGCAAAATAAAATATGACATATTAAACGATATTTTGGTTTCAACTAGATTACTTTTATATGGATTTCCTACCAACAATAATATAAAAACAAGACTAATGAGATTATAATTCATGAACTAAATATGATGATGAAAACAATACAACTAACATAAATACTATAAAAAGAAAACAATGATGTCGGAAATTGCGTAAATAAAGGATAGAAAATTACCGAGACTGGAGTACGATTATGTAAGAAAGAAAGCAAAGAACAAATATTCAACCCAATATAATGACAAATGCTTATAGAGACACTAGAGAAATACTTAAGATTGCATAAACTATAAACTATAATCTAAAACTTGTATGTAAAATGTGTTGTGTTATTCTAAATTGTATGCTAATTGTATAAATTAGAAGTTGTGTCAATTGTGTGTGATAATCCTTAGCTTTTATAGGGCTCCATAGCTGATGTGTTTCGTCCAAATTCATACCCTAGACAAATCCATAAAGCACTCCATTAAAGCTTGGTAGAAGAAGAGCCAAGAGACGTTCATCAGCAGACATACCCGATCGGGTATGTGGTAATCCGATCGGGTATGTAACCCTGATGGATTTTTTCGTCTCTTCCAATTTCGTCTTTGGGCACGGAATCCTATGCCTTGGTCTTGGTCAATGCAACACGTCATTGGGCTTGGGCTAGTCTTCCTTTGACTTAAGTTGATGTTTTCCTTTGAGAAACAAAGTGAAAGTCCAAGATGAGTCCACTTGAGGAAGGATGTAGCGGAATCGCAGTCAAATCGTGAAATTGCTATCCTCGGTTCCTCATAAACTCGTATTCTAGTGCCTTTGCTCCATAAAGTAAGAAAATATAGCAAAACCGCTTCATTTCCTATAAAACGAGACAAAGCACGCAAAACAACTAGAATAGCAATATTAGCTCGTTAATCACTTAAGAAAGTGCATAAACCATATAGAAATCGAGCTAAAACGGGGGATAAATTAGTACAAAA
Source organism: Heliosperma pusillum (assembly GCA_022085475.1). Lineage (NCBI taxonomy): Eukaryota > Viridiplantae > Streptophyta > Magnoliopsida > Caryophyllales > Caryophyllaceae > Heliosperma > Heliosperma pusillum. The sequence goes on from JAIUZE010010299.1 coordinate 6,022, forward strand.
TATCGCTTATCAAGCCTGCTAGACCATCTGATCTATGATTGTAATGAACACCTCATTCTTACGAACTCACAATGAATTAAATGCATGTTCTAAACCTAATTTCATCAATATGTTAATCTACATGTGTGAACTTACTTCCCTAGATTCTTTTTATCATTGTTAATTCATCACTTGCTTTATTGTTTTCGTTTTGATTTGCTTTTATTTTGTTTTCATTTATGCTTTTTATTAGTTTAGAAATCAAAACCCCAAACCCAGATACTCGTTAGATAAGACCCAATTGCAAGACATTTTACATTCTATAGAAAACACCATCTCCCTGAGGATCGACCCCTACTTCCCTAATTACATTAATTTGTTATTAGCCAAGTCTGGGTAATTATCTTTGACCAGGGCTTGCGACATGCCCGATCAAATTTTGGCGCCGTTGCCGGGGAGCACGGTTTAGTTTTCCTCTTTTTGTGATTTTTCTTGCAATTAGTTTTGTCTAGTCTTTAGGAATCCAAATTCCTTTAGATCTCTCTTGATTTCTCGTCTTAGTTTTTGCATCTTATGCCCAGATCTTCTAGACTAGGGACCCCTATCTCCTTAGATCCCGACCTAGAAAGAACTCTGCGTAGGAGACAAGAACTATTTAACGAAATCTCAAAAGCTTCAGATACTTCAAGTTTAGACCGTATTCGTGAAAATTACTCGGATACCCTATCTAACCTTAAAGGAGAAGAAGATCCATTCTCATCTCCAATCACAAAAACCACCCAATCTTCAATTAGCATTCCATATTCACCTTCACATTAGGAAATGGTTCGACTTTCAGACCAATCCAAACCCACCGCAGAAACACTTCCAAGGGGTATTGCTACACCCCAAATCACAGCCAGAAACTTCGAAATAAAATCTACCTTCATTAACCTTATAGAAAGAAGCCAATTTAGTGGCAATGCCACAGAAGATCCCAACCTTCACATTCAAAACTTCTGTGACTATTGCTCCACTATTAGACAAGCTGGAGTCACCCAAGGGAGGATTAGAGAGATGCTCTTCTCATTCTCTTTGAGGGGTAAGGCAAAGTTGTGGATACATAGCCTTGATAAGGTTATATTAGGGATCACCGATTGGGATAGTTTAGCTCTTGCCTTCTACCAAAAGTACTTTCCTCCAGAAAAGACCGCTTTATTGAGAAGTCAAATCACTGGTTTCCGACACAGGGGTGATGAGAGACTATATGAAGCTTGGGAGAGGTACAAGGACTTGCAAAGGGAGTGTCCTCATCATGGGTTAGATCAATGGCTCCTTGCCATCACATTCTATAATGGGTGTTATATAGAGTCCCGTCGTATCCTGGATTCTGCTAACAATGGAAGATTCGACCAAATTAATGTGGAAATTGCTCACACTACCATTGAATCCATGGCAATTCACGATTCTCAATATGGAAATTCTCGCTCCATACCATTGAAATCTAAGCAAGAGGACCCCACTTTGGCACTTTTACAAGCTCAAGTAGCCCTTCTCACACAAAAGCTAGAACAATTTCAATCCTCTACATTTCAATAGAGTGACAATGGTGTAAGTAAACTTGAAGCCGTGATGCTGCAATTGGCTCAAAGGCAAGACACCATAATAACTCAATTCCAAGAGAGCGATCAAGCTAAGGATGCCGCCATCAAATTGTTGGAAGCTAAAATTTCCCAATATGCCTCTTCTAATACCCACCAAAAGCAAGGGCAGCTGCCTTCACAATGTTTCCAACCTCACGAAACTGTAAATGCCATTTCCTCGAGAAGTGGTAAGCATTATGATGGGCCTTCCACTGCTATGGATGAGGAGGTGGTAGCAAAAGGGGCTAAGCTTGGAGGAGGTGTCAAGAAGATGGCTAATGATGAGCCCATGGTTGTTGATGTTGAAGATGAGGTGCCCATGTCAAAGAGGAAAGAGCCCGAGATTCCTATTGAGATCAAAGTCCCATTTCCCCAAAGATTAGCCAAGCACAAGGAGGAGGCAAAGTATGGTAAGTTCCTTGACGTCGTCAAGAATTTAAAGGTAACAATCCCTTTCATTGAATTGCTTTCCCAAGTTCCTTCTTATGCCAAGTTTATGAAGGAAGTCCTAAAAAGAAGAGATCCTTCAATGAGATTAAGATCGTAGCTTTCACTGAAGGGTGTAGTGCACTCTTGCAAAATAACTCTCCACCAAACCTTAAGGACCCTGGTAGTTACTCCATCCCTTGCACTATAGGCACGTATACCATTGATAAGGCCCTTTGCGACCTAGGTGCTAGTGTAAGTGTCATGCCCTTTTCTATGTTTGAAAAACTTAACATGGGTGCTTTGAAATGCACTAATATTACTTTGCAAATGGCGGACCGTTATTTAAAACAACCTATGGGTGTTTTAGAACCTATGGGTGTTTTAGAAGATGTGCCCGTAAAAGTTGGTAAGTTTTTCATTCCCGTTGACTTTCTAGTACTTGACATGGCCGAGGACTTTCAAATCCCAATCATTTTGGGAAGACCCTTTTTGCACACCGCTGGTGCAGTTTTGATGTCAAGAATGGGAAGTTGACATTGGAGGTAGGAGATGACAAGGTGACCTTTAGTAAAAATTCCACCGTTAGGAGTCCCGTGTTAGAAGACTCATGTTATGTGCTTGATGTTGATGACTCTTCTATTGTTTCTTCTATGCCTCGATCCTTACTGACGGATCCGTTGGAGGCATATGTTAGTGTTGATTCTCTTGGAGGTGAGCATACTAAAAGCACTACTGCTAAAAGTGCTAGAAGGGGCTATTCTCGGAAAAGCTTGGCATGGATGGAGAATGTAAGGAATGCTATGATGATGAGCTCGGATGATAGTGAGCTTAGAGATAAAGGATGATCAAAGAAAGAAATGGAGTCTAGCAAGGCTTTTAAATTGTGCTTCTCGGGAGGCAACCTGTGTTCCTTTTCTTTTTGCATTTTTATTTTTGTATTCCCTTTTTCGTTGTTAGGATTTATTTTGCAGATGAAAGATTTTTTGAAGAAAATCTATACAGACCATCCTTGTCAAGTCCAAAAGACTAGCTTGGGGGAGTCCGCAATGACTAGTAAGCTTCACTCTTCTTTCATTTTTCCTTTTTCCCCCTTTTCCCCATTAAGCATCTCATTGCATATTTTGTCTTTGTGCTCACATTGAGGACAATGTGATGTTTAGCTTGGGGGAGGGATTGCATTTTCCCATTTTGCATTTTAGTTGATCATTTTTTCAAATTTTTGAATAAGAGAAATTTAAAAAAAAAAAAAAAAAAAAATTTGAACATCATTGAATGCTTTTCGTGCTTTGCTTGCTTGTTTACTATGCTTTCATGTTACATTTCTCAATCTTAGAGCTTTCAAAAGCATAATGATTCAACATTTATTGAATTTTGCATACATGGGGAAGTCTTGTACACATTAAGCATGGAATGAATCTATAGACAAGTACGCTTGATCTTCACGATTGGCAAGTTACATATATTGTAAGGTAGAACCTCCTTAGACTGTTACATCTATACCCAATCTCATTTAGGTGTGAGTAGTTCTCCTTGTGATGTGTGTCATGTCAAAACGCATAAGTATGGTTCTCATTTCATTCCTATAAGCATTGCATTCATGATTCACAAAGATTTGAAGCCTTTTTCACTTTGAATTACCCCTCAAAATTAGCCCCTTCGTACAAATGTTTCACAAGATAATAGCTACACATAAAAAAATGCCTACCTTTTGAGCTAGTAGCTAGACTATGGTGTATGGGTGCTCTTTTGAGAAAATTTGTTCTTTTATGTCAAAGTGAATTTGGGAGAACCAAAATGTTCAAGAAGTGATATTATGTTCAGAAAAAAAAATATAAAGAAGAAGAAAAAATGAAATAGAAAAAAAAAATAAAAAAAGAAGAAAAAAAAAGAAGGAAGAAATAAAAGAAGATGTTGTGAGTATCTCCTAAGAAAGGTCAAGTTAATATTCAGAAGGAGTTTACCCATGTGTTTCGTGTGCAATAAGCCAATTTGTTGCTTTTGGCTTCGTTATCCGTCTTCTGGGAAACTGATCGAAAGTTTGGATTGAGTATCCATTTATCATTGGTTAGTTGCTAGCTCGTTTAAAACTTCACAGTAACCATAACTGTTTGTCCACCTTTCACCCATTTCCCAAAGCCTTCTTCCTATTCTTCCGGCTTCTTTTCTGTGTGGATTGTGATCTTTGACTTGTAATTTGAATTGTTTACCATATTAGATTGCGGACACATTTTCATGAGTCGTAGATAGGTAAGTGTCTCAAAAACATTTACACATAAAGAAATCACCTTTTACATACAATGAGTGTTCGAGTATGCCGTGACAGTCCACCTGTCAAAAGATCATGCAAGAGCCGAAAATCTATAGTGAAATTCTTTGTGCTACGCCGTTATGTAAATCTCAGCCATGTTTATGTGTCATTCTTGCCCACGTTGTTTTTGGGTTATGATTCATTATGTTTCCAAAAGCTTTATGTTGAGATTTGTTTCTTGATCGTGTAGTAGCCAATGCTCGCAACCCTTGTCTTGGTTATGTTTGTAGTGCTTGCTTGAGGACAAGCAAGGGTTTAGCTTGGGGGAGTTTGATAAGTGAATATTTGTATGATTTTAATCCCCAATTTAGCTTGGTTTTGTATGTCATGTGTGCTTTGTTAAGCCATTTTATGAGCTAATGTCGTCTTCTAGGCGAATTCCATGTTTAAACCTGTTTTGTAGGGAAAGTGACGTTTCTACGCCCTTTTTCTATATTTCCGAGCATTTGCCTAGAACCCGACAATTTGTGAAGCAAGCTTGACCAAGTCAAAGGCACTCTAAGAAGGTTCACTAATAAAAAAGGAAGAAGAAGTAAAGACGATCTCGCAGTTGTCAAAAGATCGATGTAATAAGCGAAGCAATCGACCTTCTTCCTCAAATCCTATTATCAAACCCGACTCAAAAGGTCAATGGGGATAATGAAAGTCAAGTTTAATGCCAAGGGAGACGAAACAAAAGTTTAAACTCGAAGGAGACCACAAACCCGATCGGGTACATGGCAAATCCGATCGGATTTGTGTGGTTCTATGTACCAATGCTTCGACTTCCCAATTTTTGTCCTATATGTTGAATGCACGAATTGTTTTGCACGACACCTAGCCTATATAAAGGAGTAGGCAGCCACTTTTCTACACACTTCTCTCTTTACATAACCCTAGATTAGTCTTAGAAGCCCTAGCCTCCATTTTCCCCTAAAAATCGTCTTTCACATTTCTCCTTTTATGTTTAGATCTCCATCTTCTCTTATGCCTATTTTTCTAGTTTAGAAATAATAAAAACTTCTGGTTCTTAGTTCTTTTATATTATTCAAGTATTGTAATACATGGATCGCCAAAGATATGCAAGGAAATTTCTATTTGGATATTTATATTTCATCATTATCGCTATTTGATCGTCATGTAGGTATTTCTGTTTTATCTTTTGTTTAAGTTCTTTATGTTTTTTATTTGATCATTGTTTTCTTTACATGTTGTCTTAGATTCAATTTAAATACCGTTTTAATCATTTTATTTCATTAGATCGCTGATTTAGAATTGTTATTATCATCTTATAATATCAAAAATCAATAAACATGTCTAGCCTAGTTTTAATTGTTAAAATCAATCTAGATCTAAATACTATTATGAGTGAGTAGTAACCTTTTTAGGGTGTAGGGTAGCCATGTTAGGTTAATTAAAAGATGAAAATTGGATAAAGAAATTGTGCCTTTAAAACGCTGTGTCTATGCATGTTTGGATTGTAACGATAGTTAACGATTTCTGGCCAAAATCATTGACTAAAATGGAATTCTTTTCCAAGGTAGAAATACGTGAATAGAATATAGACAAAGCATGACATGGTAGATTAGACCTAGTAAATTGCCTAAAAGCCTTGACCGGGTTTGTCGCAGTCTCGATACAAAAATAATTACCCACACTTAGGCTAACAACATAAAGAATGTAATTAGGGAAGTAGGGATCGATCCTCAGGGAGTACGTGTTAACTATGAATTGCTATGGGGTGATTTTCATTTAAGTTCGAATCATTTGGGGTGATTGTCTAAATTACTAACATGAAATAAAATGACAAGTATGTAATGACGTTATTTAAATGACAAGTATGGAAATTGCAATAAAATAAATCTAATCTAAATGACGGAAAGGAAAATGACTATAATCAAATCTAACTAAGAACGATAATTAAAATGACAATATTGAAAAGCTACCTAACTACAATAATAGAAAACTAATGAACTAACTAAACAACAATAAAATAAACTATCTAAGAATGGAAATAAAATGACGGTAAAATAAACTAACTAAAACGATAAAATAAACTATCTAATCAAATTGATATAGAGAATTAGAAATTCATGTCAAATGATTTAAAAGCTTTATTGATACCAATATTAGAATTACTACTATTGTCTAAGCCTTGTAGCGGTATATTCCTCTCGGATTCGTACCGACCTTTTAATGGGTCCTAACGTCCTTTCAGCTTGGTTAGGTCACTAAACCCCTATTGGCAGTCCTAATTCCCATCCCAACTCTCGTTTCTAAGACGGAAATTGACTAATACAAACAATTGTTTATGGCCACTAAACAAAGTTATAGAATTTGACACGACCAAAGGAAGAAACAAACTAGATGGTTCTATTGGTATCGATTCTTCTTTTAATTCATTATAACTAGCAAATCATTTCAATACTTCAATTTTATTTATTGTATTTACATAATGATAATATTATAATATTATATTTAATTCTAAATGATTAAATAAATTAATAGGAAAATGATAAGCAAAATTAAGCTACAAAATAAAAGTGCTAAAATGATTAAGGTGATCAAGATTATATTAGTAATGATTCTAGTGATGAATTTTATGATGATTATTATATGATTAGGCAAAATAAAATATGACATATTAAACGATATTTTGGTTTCAACTAGATTACTTTTATATGGATTTCCTACCAACAATAATATAAAAACAAGACTAATGAGATTATAATTCATGAACTCAATATGATGATGAAAACAATACAACTAATATAAATACTATAAAGAGAAAACAATGATGTCGAAAATTGCGTAAATAAAGGATAGAAAATTACCGAGATTGGAGTACGATTATGTAAGAAAGAAAGCAAAGAACCAATATTCAACCCAATATAATGACAAATGCTTATAGAGGCACTAGAGAAATACTTAAGATTGCATAAACTATAAACTATAATCTAAAACTTGTATGTAAAATGTGTTGTGTTATTCTAAATTGTATAAATTGTAAGTTGTGTCAATTGTGTGTGATGATCCTTGGCTTTTATAGGGCTGCATAGCTGCTGTGTTTCGTCCAAATCATACCCTAGACAAAGCCATAAAGCACTCCATTAAAGCTTGGTAGAAGAAGAGCCAAGAGACGTTCATCAGCAGACATACCCGATCGAGTATGTGGTAATCCGATCGGGTATGTAACCCTGATGGATTTTTTCGTCTCTTCCAATTTCGTCTTTAAGCACGGAATCCTATGCCTTGGTCTTGGTCAATGCAACACGTAATTGGGCTTGGGCTAGTCTTCCTTTGACTTGGGTTGATGTTTTCATTTGAGAAACAAAGTCAAAGTCCAAGATGAGTCCACTTGAGGAAGGATGTAGCGGAATCGCAGTCAAATCGTAAAATTGCTATCCTCGGTTCCTCATAAACTCGTATTCTAGTGCCTTTGCTCCATAAAGTAAGAAAATATAGCAAAACCGCTTCATTTCCTATAAAACGAGACAAAGCACGCAAAACAACTAGAATAGAAATATTAGCTCGTTAATCACTTAACAAAGTGCATAAACCATATAGAAATCGAGCTAAAACGGGGGATAAATTAGTACAAAATATCGCTTATCAAACTCCCACAAGCTAAATCATAACCAGGACAAGGGTAGCAAACATGATCAATCTATCATCCAATATCTCAAAACAAAGCTCTTAACAAGTAGATGAATCATAAACCCGAAACAACAAGGGCGAAGGAGAGTGCGAATCATGGTTGAGATTTACATAACGACGCAGCATAAGGAACATCAAATAGACTTTTCGGCTCTCGCATGATCTTTTGACAATGGACTCTCACGGTGCACTCAACACCCAGATTTTTATATAAATCAAGGAAATATTATTTTATATTTGAGTGGCACTCTCCTATCTACGACTCATGAGAATGCGCCCGCAATCTAATATGGTAAACATTTTAAAACTACAAGTCAAAACAATCATGAAATGCATAGAAAGAAGCCAAAAGCAAGAAGAAGGCTATGGGAGATGGGTAACCAAGGGAACAAATGAATTATGGTAATGTGGAGCTAAGGTCAAGCTAGCAACATACCAATTGTGCAAGGATGCTCAATCAAAACTCGGAACCATTCCCAAGAAAATAAAACTAAGCCAAAAATAGCAAATTGGCTTATACTCATGGCAACACAAGAGTGAATTTCCCAACTTTTTGAATTTCAGATCATGGAAATAACACTCACAACTTCTTCTTCTTTTCATAAACCATTTTTTTTCAATACATGCTTCTTTCTTTCTTTTCATTCTTTCGTATTCAACATCATTTTTTTTTTCATTCTTTTTCTTTTTGAACTCTCCTTACCGTATATGGAAATAACAATCAGTAATTCCGTCCAATCAAGATCACTTTAACATAACTTGAACAATATCTCAAATGAGCACCCAAACACAAACGGTATAGCTACTAACTTAACAAGGTAGGCAATATTTTTACATGTAGCTAATGAAATGTGAAACAATGTGAAAAGGGACTAAATTTAGGCAATGGATTCAAAGTGAATGGCTTCAAATGCTTTTTAAATCATGAATGTAATGCTCAGTAGAAATGGAATGAAAACCATACGTGTGCGTTTTTGATGTAACGCAAATCATAAGGAGAAACTACACACATACCTAATTGGGATCGGGTTTAGATGTACCGATCACTGAAGGCTCTACCTTACCGTATATGTAGTTTGCCAAAGTCAAGATCAAGCCTAATAAGTCTAAAATCAATCCCTCACCCACTATACACAAGAGATCCCCATGAATGCACAATTCCTCATAACATAATGAAACATCAGCTTATAAAAACTATAAATTGAGAAATGTAAGATGGAAATGATCTTTTCTTTTTGTCTTTTTTTTTCTTTTATTTTTATTTTATATTTTGGAAATGATAAAAACAAACAAGGAAAAATAAAAAAAATAAACTAATAAAATTAGATGAAAATAAGAAAAGTAAAAATCTAAATGCAATCCTAAATGCTGTAAGTCCTAAATGCAAATCCTCTCCCAAGCTAAAACTTCACATTGTCCTCAATGTGCATGCAATTATAATAGAAGCAAACCGAGAAGCGGTTGGTAGCACATAGAACAGAGAAACAAGATGAAATTCTAATGGGAAAAGGAGCTAAAAAAGAAAACTAAAAATGCTAAAAATAAAAGAAAGAAAGGAAAAGCTTACAAAATGTCTAGCCTCCCCCAAGCTAGTATAGACAAGGGGAGCTTGTTATCATCTCATCCCAAAGGCCACCAGCTACGGCCTCTCCTCTCTGAAGGAGGCGGCTCGGATGCGGATCCAGAAGCATCTATGTAATAGGTATCATCTGCAGAATAATAACTACTACTAGTAGCAACGATCCCGGTAGAGTTGTTGGCTCCTAAGGACTAGTATTCATCTACTTGGTGACCACAAAAATCACCTCTATACCCTCCAAAACTGTCGACTCCATAGTCAGTACCACAGTAATCAGGTCCGGTCTGCTGCACACCTGCATCATAAGCAGTACCATACCTCCCTTCGGGCCAACTATAAAAAGACGGGTGGGGGCCCTCAGGTCTAATCACACCTTGCCTAGCAAAGTGATCATAAATGGGGTGCAGAGCAAGCTGCTGGTCGGACTGAATTCTATTAATGGACAAGGTCAAGGCTTGAAACATGGCAGTCACGTCGCCCGTAGCATGGGTCGACTGAGAGGATGATCCTACCTCAGGGCGGTGGGATCTAATCTGAACAGGGGGGTCATTGAGGGTAATATCCCCAACACGAAGAAAATAAGTGGGACGGGGTAAGATAGCCTCACCCTCCTGAAGTTGAGGACGCTGCCTAAGTAATGGAATTTGGTTCACCTCGGCGGTCAACTTGACCGAATCACGGCCAGCTATCCTCCAGATCATATGGGGGTGGGAGACACAAAACCAATTAAGCTGAACAAAATAATCATAATCCAACCCATTTCCCATCTCGGTGGGAGGTGTAGTCAATGCCTGGAGGTCAGTGGTGGCTTGGTTAAAACCACAAACTCGCGTAGCAAGGTGAGTGATAAGGCCTCCATAAACAATGCCAGTGTTCTTAAGATTAGTAGCTTTAGTCAATTGAACAACAAAAGAGTAAGGAATGCTAATCGACCATGGTTCATCACCATTAACATTCAAGAACCCTCCTAAAATATCTAACTCGACCCGTCTCACCAAATGAGGCTCAGCATGACCCAAGAAGGTCCATCCCATGAATCTTTGCCAGATTCTAATGGCAGGATGATGTATGTGTTGGTGTGGGATATGGTCCCAACGAGAGACAGGATAAGTAGAAATGGTGTTCCAAACATGGCTAATATCAAAGCCGTCGGGAGGTGAGGTAATAGTATCCTCATGGGTGAGACCGAATTGGCCAGCAAAGGTCTCTAAGTTCATACTATAGTCATCGTTGAATAATCGAATCCGAACTTGAGGCATAGAGTCTTTATTCCTAGATCTTTGTAATTCAAATGAGCTCAAGAATTCAAGGGTCAATTGAAGGTAGGTCTTATAATTGAAGTTCATACTAGCAGTCATTCCTAGACCCCTAAATAACACCTTGACATGCTCATAAAGCTTCATGTGCCTTAAAGAAGAAATATCTAGGAATTTGGTAGCTCTCATACCTTTGCTTTTGATAATGAACCATTGTTGCCATTGCTTGTTTGAACTAAACTCAACATCTGAAAAATCGGGATCATGCATTGCACCTTGTCCTTCTTGATTTCCGGTTTGATCTTCAGCTTCTAGTATTTCTATGTCTTCTTCATGAGCCCTACTACTTTCCCCTTGGTTGGTAGTTTTTGCCCTCTTTGAACTCCTTATTGTAGGTGCCATTTGCTACAATAAACTAGTATTAGAACACTTCATTATAAACACAAATTGATAGCATAAGTGTTATAATACTTAGGCTTTTAAACACAAATTCAAGCATAATTACATAAGTGAAACATTATCATGCTACTTTTGAGCACAAATTGATGTTCTTAAGCATAACAATATTTCACTAGGATTTTGAGCTACAGTACACTTGAATCATGAGCTTTGGGCACTACTTAAAGGTACTAATGCTAAATTAACACAATAAGAGCATAAGTTCATAGTATAAAGCATGGATTCAAGCATTATACTACCACTAAGAATGAATTTTTAGCATAAAGTAAAGATGAGTATTCTAATTGGCATATGAGCATTCAAATCATAGTAAGCTAGCTAATTAGTTACTAACATTCACTCTATAACATGTAAGAAGCATTAGAAATCCAATTTAAACAAGTTTTTCAAGTAAAATCAATAACCCCCAAATTTGGGTTAGGGTTTGTTCATGTTGGATTTCTGAATAATAGAGAGATTGAAGTGACTAAAGTAGAATTAACTTACTTGATAATGCTTAGATGTTGGCTTGGATGAACTATAGTGACAAATTTTGCAAGAAAAGACTAAGAAATTAAGGTTTTTGAGAGATTTTGAGCTTTGAATATGAAGAACACGGGAATATGGCAGCAAGCAAAGGGTAGCAAGTTGGTTTTATAGAAGAAATTAGAACAAAACTCGAAACAGACAACTTACCCGATCGGGTATACCCGAATCCGATCGAAGAAGTGTGCTGATCCGGATTCTATTTCTTTTTTCTTTGTTACTTGCTCTTACCTTTTGGCTATGGCCTTGAACATACTTACTAACCTTAATGGACTTGGAAACATCGGCCAAGGGTAGCTCCTTTTCATCTCAATAGGTCCTCCAGTTCCAAGAACAAAAAATTACGAACTAAGCATGCATTTCTTAAAAATGTAAATAACAAGTAAAACGAAAATTGTTTCCTAGCTATTACAACCAAAAAATCCAAAAGAGTGTCCAAATAAAATAGTCCAAAAAAAAAACATTGTCTATAAAGAATGGATAAAAAGAAAGTAAAGAGAAAGATGGGTTGTCTCCCGACAAGCGCATTTTTAAGTCATGCTAGACTATGAATTTTTATCCCTCCTTACGCCTTGTGAAGAGATGTGGGCTCCTTGTAGCTTGATTTCGTCCTTGAATTTTTCATTTACCTTTGCTAACACCCATGGCAATCTAATCTACATACATTTTCGAAGCTTTGAATGCTTC
>JAIUZE010010301.1:0-41625 GCA_022085475.1 Heliosperma pusillum
GTTATGTTATTTCTCAGGGCCACTCGAGGAGCTGTAACTGAAATGCATGGCCATGCTCGAATAAAGATTCGTTTATCAGTTAAGTTACTCTCTAGTCGGGGAAACCACTCTTGATACTGATCACTTGTAAACTACGACCTTTGTGAATTCGGACTTTGCAAATTGGTTTACATTGAGTGGGAGAAATTTATTATGGATATGAGACTCGGTTATCGCACATACACTTGTACGGACAAGTGGGAGATTGTTGGAGCCAGTGTCCTCCACAGTTAGTGCAATAACATAAATAAATCTCTATAGGTTCACAGGGTATACTTTGTATTGTAATCAGTTGATTAACGTTTATCGATAACGGTTGGCTTGCTAGATAAGTTTGACGTTATTGTCATACATATGGCGGTGATCAACTGGTCCCTAAAAGTCACACCTATAGGATGTGTTTGAGAGATGTGATTATTTGAGAAAATAATCATATTGATGCCCTATTATATGACTAAAAGGTTAGTCAGTGTATTTGACTAAAAGGTTAGTCAATGTGATGATGAGACGATTATTTAATAACGATTAAATAATATTAGCTGAGACGAATTAACTATAATTTGTAAATTGAATATAAAATGTTATATTTAATTGTTGTATATAATGTAAGCTAATTAAACATAAACCGTTATAATTAATTGGCCAGTTATAAATATACGGATATTTATAACTAATGATGTATTATAGTGATGTCGGTCCATGACAAACGACGATTATAATATATTACATTATATTGGAAGCTAAGATAACCGAAACAAAAGTGTCCAGATACACTCTGTTTTTCGGTCAATGGGTAATTATTTTGAGGAGACAAAAGCTCCTCATATAAACCCTAATGAGCCGTGAGACAAGTGAGTAAGGAAGAAAAATTCTAACCTAATTCATTTTCTCACTTCTGCCTCTCTATCATTCACACAAGACAAAAAGTTAACAGTAACTTTTCACAAAACACAAAACCTCCTTCTCATCAGTGAGATCGTGTAAGAGGTTCTCTTTCTAGCAAAGGAAAAGGGTATTTCTCGGAGCATCTTGGGTGCAACGATTAGGAGGATATCTACCTTGATATCTCTGTTCTTTACGCCTATTGCTAGGACCGGAGGTTGATTTCTAAATCTCTATTTTTCTTTGTTTATCGTTTATATGACATCGCATATCAGTTATTGGGCTTTTCGTTATGATCCTGATAATTGTATTGTGAAATAAACCGATTCCCACAATAGTTCCATGTGGTATTGTTTGAGTAATGTCCCCACAATAGTTGCATTTATATATAAATGCTCATTTGGAATATACGTGGCATGATTAGTATATTTTGATACTGCACTTCAGTTGATTAACGTAAATCGGTAACGCTCGGCTGACTAGAGATTGACGTTATTGTCGTATGACGGCGGTGATCAACTGATCCCTTTAGTTCACACCTATAGGATGAGACCCAAATAGAATACTAATTATTTGTATACGATACAGTTTAATTAGAGCATTACATATATTTGATATGTACGTTTAGTTACGAGAGTTATTTATTGGAAATTGAGTTAGGAACTCATTCCACTTAAGTTTATTAGTCAATTATCCGATAACTGACTGAATAAATTTTACGTCTTATTTTAATACGATTAAATAAGATTTAATTTAGTGATTAATTGTTAATTCATTAAATTAGTTGAGGTTATGCATATAATTTGAGGTAGAGGTAATTAGTTAATTATATTTACAAAGAGTTGTAAAATAAATTAACTGGGCATTGTGGGACCCATTATATATTGATATAATGGTAAAATATTACTTAAAAGTTAAGTATATATAATTTATTAATTTGAGTCATATAATTGTTATAGGATCAAATTAACACTTAATTATACAAGATAATTAAACATATGACTATAAGTATTTGTGGGACAAATATCAAAAATCAAAATGGACCACATAACACTAGTTGGGGCCGGATTATTTGAGTGGAGATCAATGATGATTGTTCTCATCTAATCCTACACTCCACCTTATGTTATGACACCATGATCATTACATTTACCACCAACACTCAAGTCATTTGCATGGGAATAAAAAATGAGCAAAATAAGAGCCACATAGGTCATGACCATCCGGCCAAATATGGCTACATAAGAGAACAAGAGTTGTTCTCATTTGTACAACTTCATTTTTGCTTATTTTCCTTCTTCTCTCTAAAAACCTCCAACATCTATCTAAACTCACATGCAAACTAATATTCATATCATATTACTAGTGTAGTAATACAATAATATTAGTAGTATTAATTCTTACTTATTATCTAGTTAATAATAAGCTAAGATTATTTGGGTTTAATCTTGGGTGCAACAAGAAGAAAACCTTCTACTTTGGAGGTTGTTTTAAGGAGGATCATCCATTAATTTCATGCTCAAAAACAATAAGAAGGAGTTCTTATTGTGCCCATATTGAACCGAAAATACCCCATGTAAGGATGTTTTCGTCTTATCTTTTCTTTTATGCTTTTATATTTGCATGCATGATAACTAGATCCTAAATCATTAAGTTAATGTAATTTAATGAACTAATTAGAGGAGTCTAATTAGAGGTTTAGGACTTTCAGTAATGACCTGGGTCTGGGGGTGACCTGTTGTAGTAGGGTCCATTGTGTCTATGGCGTGCCCTAGACACAGCGGTGTGCTACTTGATGGCACCGCGATTTGTGGTATCGTGTGCTTCTTGATAGCATCGTGTTACGCTACTTGATGGCACTGGATATGTGTGATGATGATATTGTGATTCCTATGAGATTGGTTATGTAGATGTAAACTGAGCGTTATTGTTGTTTTAACTACCGTGACCCATACGATATTTCCGCCGTATGGTGAGTAGTCCTTGAGCAGGTTTGGAGTTGGCACATGAAATTGATTTGTGATGATGATATAGGATGCTTGCCCGGCATTGTTGATGATCACTTAGACTCTTCATTTGAGTTGGTCTTGAACTATTTTACTTTGCTTAGTAAACATTAAACCTTGAGTACTTTGCCTTTTGAGTTGTCTTTGTTTTGGAGTCGGATTTTAATTGTAAACTTTGTTGACTTTGATTTTATGTTATGACAAAACTTGTTTAAGATCTGTTATGGTATATCTTACCCTCTGGAAACTGGGGCGTAGCACTGCCTCATACTCGGAAGGTGTTGCGTAAAGGCTTTGTGTATAACAAGGTGTTACAGATCAGGTATCCCTGGTTGTACAGATCCTTTACCTCGTTCCATATGGCGACCCATTCATAGCATGTATGTTGAACTCTTATACATCTGTGGGTCACATGGGCCACCTGACTCTTCTTCCCAGGCTTATGAGCCATCATGCCATATTGGTGGAGAACCCATACTCTCTTACTCTTAATGGCATAAATGTTCTTCTAATCATCCCCTCTAGAATCCATATTGACATTTGGCTTGTTGTACGGCTTCGATCTCTCGCTTTTCTTTCGGTTGACATCTTCCTGGATATTCGTTCTATGTCGTAGGCGTTCCTCGTGGCTTCTGCATCCACCTCTATTTTGATTGCAGTCATGGCCTTGGCCTGAACATCCTCAAATGTATAGCACGGATAATTGGTCAGGTTCTTGCAAAGAGGTATGTGTATTGGTGGAATCCCTTGGAATAAAGCTTCTATAGCGGTAGTTGTATTACTTCTAGGGATTGACACCTTCTGCTTATTGATTATATTCCCGAATTCACGAGTTGGTTCCTCAAACCCCTGCACTTCCAGGTATAAGTCGTCGGTCTCCTTCTCCGTCTTCCGACTGCTGGCGAACTTCTCAATTTAAGGCATTAAACAGGTCAGTGAATGAGGTGATGGACTTTTTTGACAGGTTGACGAACCACTCCAGGGATGCGTCTGACAAGGTCGATCTGAATCCCTTGCACATGCATGCCTCCTCCAGGGGTCCAATGGCAGTCACCACCGTCATCTTTTGCTTATATTGGTTGTATGATATAAGGGGTCTGTCGTCCCATCATATAGCGTCATGGAAGGGGACACAAACCCTTTGGGCACATTGATGAGTAAAATCCTAGCCACGAATGGCGAATTTGCGTAACTGTCTGGTGATGTTTTCTCCATTGGACGAGGCATTCCAGGTATCTTGTTGATCATATTTCGAAGTTCCTGCAGTTGTTGGCTAGGGTCAAGCCTAGTGTGTCGCTTCATGTCCATGGTGTTGTGGGGACCTGTGCACCGGGGTACATGCCCTTATATTACTATTAAAAAAAATTCAAGAAAATCATTTTATGGAACAACGATAATATTCTCATTGTAGACAAGGGTACATGCCCCCTCTTGAATACGAATCTCCAATTTTGCTTAATATAGACATCCATATCCAGTTCGAAAGAAAAATGAGTTAATAAGCAGAGCATCTTCAGTAAAAATTATAGTCAAACTCCGCATCTCATGAATAACAACTTTTGGTAATACTCGGTTAACATATATACATACATATATATAATATTATTTTTGCAGTACATATTTTACTCATCACAATACACAGTTGACAATTATACCCATTACTTTTCCGCGCCCATTTTCCCTCTCTAACTTCTCTTTAATATATTTTCTCTAATTTCACATACTTATTCTCCCCTAACTAATATCGCCTTAATTACGGCTCATGTCGTCGTCGTTGGGTGAGGGGGTTTGCCGGCGGTGAGTCGCCGACAGTGAACCTGTCGGTGGAGTCATTGACACCGGGTTACATTGATTATATACCGAGTTGAAAAATTACGACCGAGTTGATAAATTATTGTGTACTGCATTGCTAAACACAAACACATGTTTTATATTGAAAAATAATTACATACTACATTAAAAGGAAAACTCAAACCCAATATCAAAGTTTCTATGTACAGTAGAAACCATTACGCGCCTGTCAACAAACTACAGGATGTCGGCCACCATTACTCGCCTGTCACCACTACTAGACGGCCACTTGTGGCAGTTGACCGTCAGCCTACGCACCTTTCCTTCCCCCACCACCTGCCTCTCATGATCTCCCTTCTCGCCAGCAAAACTAACAAATTACACCAATGTCCCCACCATCCCACACCAATTAATTAGCAATAACTAATTTAAAAGTAAACCCTAACTAAAAAAAATACTCGGTACAAACTATACCAAAGAGTCAATTTGATTAAGAGTAATGGATTAGTGAATTAATTAACTTATTTATATTCGAATTATCATTGAATAATGTGAAAGAGTTAAATGAAGTTAAAGATGTAATAATAGACAGAATTAGGTTGAATGTGTTTTAGTCAAGAACAGTAAATAGAAAATTTGGTGCAAAAAGTACTGAAATGAGTAAAATATGCACTGCGAAAATCAACTTCATATACATATATATAAATATATACAGAATATGATGTGAACAAACTCGATAAGAATTACAAATTCAGCCTTCGGATTTGGTTTTGATACAGTCGCTTCTTTCTGTACCTCCATGCAACTTGGATTCGTGTTGCAGCAAAGCATCTCCAATATGGAGATTCATATCTGGTAGGAAGGATAAAGATTAACACATCAACTGAGATATTAAAATGCAGGGTAGAAGTGGAAACAGATATTGATCACCCTCTTTTGTTCATATCAAAATGGAGTTTCGTCATAAACAAAAGATGAGACTTTTTCAAAGTAAAAGATTTGAGATACAAGTAGACGAAGTAGTACACTCAGATCCCTGAAAATAGTTACATATACATTTTAGAGTGTCATTATATTCATTAAGCTATAAAGCTATATTCATTAAGCTATAAAGCTAAATAATAGCTAGTCCTTTTTCCTTCTATCAAAATCTCATAATAATCGCAACAATATTTAACCTTTCTTTCCTATTGTAAACACGAGTATTAGTTCACAGTAACACTTGATAATACACTAGTATTAATGTGCATACCAAGCCTTGAACCTGAGAATTGAGGTTGACGCACTAGTGTCTCAACCAACAAGTCACATGCAGACTGGTGTCGTGTTGTCATTTTGTGATAGTGTGTTTGAATTTACACAAATGGTCCAAATAGAGCAAACCAGAAAGGCAGAAGCCTCGCGAGGAAAAGCCTTCTACCATACCCGCCTCACAAGCTAGATACTACCACATAAATATGTTTCCACAAGCAAGAAAATACCCTTTCTTTATTACTAAAACTAGCATAATTGAAGGAAACAGGCACATATCCATGACATTTTTTCTGTGTTTTGAAGAAATAGTACCCCGTTCCATTGCAGATGTGATGCAATTGAATATTCAAAAGTACTCGGTCAATAATGAGGTTACTAAAACACATACCTTATAGCTCCTTGAACTCTTGGGTTTCGTAAGAACCTTGCGAATAAGCTTGTGACCTCTTCCAGGTCCCTAGCTTTAAGTAAGAATGCTTCCACATTTGTTAAACATCTCACTGTCCTGTTGCTTTGTAGTCGCTGTATTGGAATTCTAGATTTCTTGCCATCTACAGACCACAAATATTTGACACACTCTTAATTCATGTTACCAAGTCAGAACAGAGAACTGAAGAAGGAGAATTCAACTACATCCAATAATAAGGCTTCCAGAAGAGCATAAACGATGCAGCTATTGCTTAGCAACAATTTACGGACAAACTGGGTGATCACATCAGAGGCAGATTTTGCCAACCTGACCCCATTTTCAAAGTTGTATATTTCAATTTACATATAGTTTCAAATGAGAGAACTTCTAATAAAGTGATTTAGAACACATATGCAGTGTAACTCAGAAACGTCGAAGTCCAGGTTCAGAACATCATCAAAATGTTTATTTTTATTGATCAGAAGTCAGAACGTAGATGCAATAGTTCTAAGCATAGTATTAAAACTTGGTTTGAGACTTACATCACAAAATTAAGAACTCCAGCTTTATCTCGGTTACAACACTATGAATATGCTGCCATGCCTATACCGCCTTGTACGGTAGTGTTAAATTTCAGACTATTGTAACTTGGTCCCAATACCATGTCCCAGCTGAAATTTAATACCATTGTTTTAAGTGATTCCAGCAACAAAAAAAGGAAGAAAAAAGTTGCACCCTCAAGCTAATTGAAAATGCACTAAGTCAACCGTGACAAGCTAATTTAGAGTCCTGATAAAATCTCATTTTTGTCAAACAATGAAATTTTAAGAAAATAATAATAAAAAAAAAAAAGAGGAAAAAAAAAACACATGCTAAAATGGAACAATAAAAGAAAGGACGCATAAAAATACTTTTCAGACCTCTATAATCTGCAGAATGCTCAAGGCACCATGTTAAAAGCTCCTCACCACAAATATCTCCTTCGGACAGCGGAACCACAATGCCATCTTCTCCAATACTGTGCATTTTCCCTCGGACCACGAAAGCCATCTGATAGATGAACCATCTCAACCAAAACCTTAAGGTGATGGTTGAGGCCCATATATTATAGTTATATTCTATTATGCCCCCTCACTCGAATGCCCATTGGGCTTGAAGAGTGGATGATTAGTGCACAGGCCCCCCATACCATGTGCGGGTTTTTCCACTTGGTGAGGTGAGATTTTGGGGGCTGCCAGGGTTTGAACACGTGACCTTCGGTCACTCTGGCTCTGATACCATGTTAAGAAAGTGAAGGGGAAGAGAGAATGTTGATCTTATTAGGTTGACGATCACAATGAGATTACAATGGTTTATATAACCATAACCAAGACTCTTCATATTACCGTTATAAATGACGGTAATAATGAATGCGACTTTTCAAAGGCTAACCATAAATGAGACATAGTCCCAATACATTCCTAATACCCTCCTGCAATCGTAAAGGCAGTACGTTGTACGAACTTTACGATTGGAGAAAAACAAGAAAATCGTAATTAATTAAAAAAAAACGTCTTCATCTCTTCATCTTCATCTTTCTTCAAAAAAAAAAAAATTCTCATCATCACAAGGTGGCACGGTAAGATAAACGAGTATCAAGACTCGTAAGACAAATTTTATTCGACAAGTTATAGTTATATTCTATTATGCCCCCTCACTCGAATGCCCATTGGGCTTGAAGAGTGGATGATTAGTGCACAGGCCCCCCATACCATGTGCGGGTTTTTCCACTTGGTGAGGTGAGATTTTGGGGGCTGCCAGGGTTTGAACACGTGACCTTCGGTCACTCTGGCTCTGATACCATGTTAAGAAAGTGAAGGGGAAGAGAGAATGTTGATCTTATTAGGTTGACGATCACAATGAGATTACAATGGTTTATATAACCATAACCAAGACTCTTCATATTACCGTTATAAATGACGGTAATAATGAATGCGACTTTTCAAAGGCTAACCATAAATGAGACATAGTCCCAATACATTCCTAATACCATCTTATCTATAAAACCTCCTCGATTTAAAACCCTGCTGTCTTTAATATATGTCTTTTGTTTGAGCTTCTCACATATAGCATCTAATATTGGTTCTTCCATCAGTGCAAAAATTCGGACCTGTTGATAAAATTTCACAGAGCATTAAAAAGGTCATAAGCGCGTCTATCATGCTGAGCTCCGATGAGGTAAATTTAAATAAATTTAAAAGGCGCCAACACCATTTTTCGTGCAAGGTTTTGTGACTGAAGTAACAAAATACACACGATAACCCCAGCCCGCAATCTCCTGAAATTCATGTATACACTCCGCATGTACTACCTTAGCTCCATATGACAGCTCCATATGCTAAACCTTCTAGTTTTTTTTTTTTATTAATTTTTTATTTATCAAAAGGTCAATTGAAGGTCCAAAACCAACACTAATGACCAAAAAAAAATGTATACTATTCTCCTTTTCCCAACTCATTTTAATCATCGACTTAATAAAAGTTATAACCGTTCGGAAAAACAAAAGCACTTATATGTATAAGTTTTACCAATTTAAGTTTAAGCAAATATGGTAATATACCATGATATACAACTGTTAGTTTTACCAATATAAGTTTTTGCCATTACCGATTTGACCGCCTACTCCACCGAGGGAGTACACGTGCTGACACCTTTTGAAGAAACTCGGCTTTTTGTTAGCCCGGGAACAGAGATTGTATTGGAAGTTCAAGAAGACGGTAGGGATGTTTTACTTTGTAGGTATTACTTTTCTTTCATTCCCTGCTCAAAACTCAAGCAATTTAGTACCTTAAAAGGTACTAATGAATACTACATGCGTCGGAGTCGCATTCTGGTGTGTCAGACGCGTATCAAGCATCATGTCGACACGCGACACCCTAAAGATATGCCATGTTGGAGTCACTATGTTAATCCCCTTGTGAACGACCTAAATGCTACAAAAACTAACTTGTACACTCGCGGTATAAAGTTTTAATTCGTCACTTACCTTCTTTATGAACCTGAAAAGATGGCGTCTGATTTCTCTCTGAAGATCCTCGGGGAGATTTTCCAGTAACATTTCCTCATTTACACCTCTAGTAGCTGCCCAGCTATAACGTTCAGATTCACGAACTTTTCTGCAGTTTAATTGAGGTTGTATGTTAGTTGCAATTAGCACTGAAAGGATATAATCATCCAATCACTCTTATGACTTTCAATTTATTAGGCCAATTTCATGCCACTTACATTTCATTCCACAATGCAAAATAATGTGATTGCCCTCAAAGATGGAAGGTTTATAACGGATAGGTCTTACGTAATTACTAGCTTAAACTCTGTTACCAAGTTACCGCACATTGCACGACCATGAATTTAAAGTCCCTCACAACACAGCAAGTAGTCAATCAGATACACACTTACGAAGACAATTCAACAGTTAAAAAATACGACAGCAAATCGTAAATCATGTAAAGCACTATACCTTTTCAACTCTTCAGGTAACCGGCGATGGCTCATCCATTGTTCAACATCACGTCTTCTCAGTGACATCTCTTGCCTCCTATAAAGAAGCAATAGAAAATGTGAGCTACCATCTTGAAATGACCTTGCCCAAAAAATCGAGGTTGAATAGAGAATGTTCTTAGTGTACAATAGCATCCGTGCTCCATACTCTGGACAACATGCAAAGTTTACACGATTTCATATTTGCTAAACCGCATTTCAAAAATGTTATGCACACCAAATGTGTTGATTTATCTACAAAATTCTTTTTAGTTTACAAAGAAGCATAAGAAAATAGACTCATGCTACTTAAGCATATATCAGTCAATGCTGACTCTGTATTCATTGTTGGTTGCATCACGTACAAACTTCAATTATATCCTGCTTCCTAGAGAAATTTGATTAGATGTGATCAATGATCCAGAATCTTAGCATTGAGGCAACAACTTTATCAAAGATACTATTAATTCAAAGCTAGCATCTTGATCAAGTAATCATTGTAGATACTGCAATAGTAAATTAAGCATGAACGCCATTTCTTGGCAATCTTGATCACCAAATAGCAAAAGGCTCAGTAAAACAGAGGGTGTGTCATCTGAAAGAGTTGCGCATCAGTATATATTAACAAATTACTCAATGTTAGCAAACCACTCATTAAGTAATTTTATAAAGCTCATTAAGATAAAGAACAAGCATTAGAAAATTTTCAAGCTCATTTACACATATCATACATGATTAGGCGTTTGAATCGTCGATGTTCGTGAGAAGCTGATTGACGATAAATCCAAAAATATGGCCAGCTTCACAAGCCATGTTGAGCTGATCTAGTCTAGAGAAAAAGCCAAACGATTGACAGAAGGCGGTCACATGATACCAGGACTGTTCAGTAAAAGAGCTAAGAGGTGTTTAGTTCACCAAATTTCTGGTATAAGGTGGGTATGGGATTGATTCCTTGGGTATCGAATCAAATGATAGAATGAAGAAAGAAAAAAGAGGATTTGAGTTATGTTAAGAATTCAATATTTTTACTTTAAAAGGCTTTTTCAAAAATTAAAATTGTTCAAAACTTTTTTTTCCTCGACATAAGAAGAAACCTTGTTCTTTTTGTACTTTTTCGCACACACTTTCTCATTAACTTTTCATATAATATAATACCCTTTTTACCTAAAACTAAGCAAATTAACTCTTATATATCAACTTTTCCTAAATTTTCATCTAATTGCTCCAAAGACTTCAACAATGGATCCTAAGTCTCCAATTAGTGAAGTAATTACTTGTTTACCAATTGAGAGAGATGAGAAAAAATAACAAGGGTAAAAGCGTAAAAAGCGTATATGAAATAGTAAAATGTGTATGTAGTAAAACACAAAGCTATTCTTTTTTGTTCATAAAAATTTTCTGAAAAATTATAGAAAATGATGTTGTTCTGGTATAGACATCCTGAATATAGTAAATAATAAAACTTGTCTGTATAAAAAATGAAAACAATGAAAAATATATTAAAAACTATACTAAAGTTTTAATTAATTATGAAATAATCAAATATTTACAAAAGGACACCCAAAATATTGAATTAAAAACTATTACATTGGTCAATATAGTGGAAACAAATAAGAAAAACAATAAAATTTGATTCCTCATTCCACAACCAAACACAAAGTAGGAGGAATCGAGTTCCAAACTCATACCACCCCTGTTTGATTCCTAATTTCAAACCAATACCTTTCTACAGACCTTGATTGTTAATGAAACTACAATGTCACTCCCATTCACTCGTCTCTCAGAATGACACCAGCAAGACTCGACGTTACAAGGGAAATATTATATTGAAATCAACTTATGTAGACTTATATTAAGGAATTACATCTCATATGGTGTCATATGAGATAATATTAAGATATGTTTAATAAATATTAGGATAGAATATTAATAAGATATTATTTGGTATCTTAGTTTAGGTAGATTACTCATACTATAAATATGGGTACATATTATGTATTCAGATCACAAGAACAACACGAATAGATTTTATAATAGAGTATTTCATATAATTGATAATATATTGTGTTGTTCTTGTGATCTGAATACATAATATGTACCCATATTTATAGTATGAGTAATCTACCTAAACTAAGATACCAAATAACATCTTATTAATATTCTATCCTAATATTTATTAAACATATCTTAATATTATCTCATATGACACCATATGAGATCTAATTCCTTAATACTCTCCCTCAAACTTATGGTAATTTGACTAAATTTCCATGAGTTTGAAAATACAATAATTAATAAGAGAAAAAAAAAATGTCGACTTTTCTTCGTCTTCAAATCTTCTTCTTCATCCGTGCGTATACGACCCGCCAGCCATGATAAGTGCTTAACTCGCCAGTATAATGCGTAATCAACTCGCCAGTCAAGATAAGTGCGTAACTCGCCAGTATATACGGAGGGGTAACAACCTACCCACTCAATTCAATACGTGCGTAACTCGCCAGTACATACGGAGGGGTAACAACCTACCCACTCATATAAATAATGCGTAATCGACTCGCCAGTCAAGATAAGTGCTGGTAACCACCTACCACTTTTATAGATAAATACTATTGTCTTACGACAAATAGATAAACAATACGCCTCGTCTCACGACACGAGGAGAGCCGGAAATATTGGAGTTCGGGTCAAAAGACCAAGTTATCGGACATTGAGTAAGATACTCAATTGGGAAACACTCAAGCCAAATATGGCGCTCAATGGAAGGGCACTAACATCATCACCACCAATGTTTTTTCTTTTTTTACTTGTGCAAACGACAAACGTAACAAGGGAACATGTTTTTGATTTTTTTTTTTTTAAAGATAAATTTGACTGTAAATAACGAAATCCCGCCGGTAGGTTTCTTACATTATTAACCCACCGGCGAGGTAGCTGAAGCGATTTTTGTAGAGTCCTTTAGGTAGAGTCCTCTAGGAAAGAGGCTCTGATACCATGATAGATTTTATAATAGAGTATTTCATATAATTGATAATATTGTGTTGTTCTTGAATACATAATATGTACCCATATTTATAGTATGAGTAATCTACCTAAACTAAGATACCAAATAATATCTTATTAATATTCTATCCTAATATTTATTAAACATATCTTAATATTATCTCATATGACACCATATGAGATCTAATTCCTTAATAACTTATGTTAGATAAATTGAACCATGTTTCAAACATCTAAACACCTTTCAATGATGAGCTCATTGGCTCAATCAACAAAGTACTCCGACTCGGTTGCGAGTATTAGAGGCGACACGCTGTCAAGTGTTGGACACGGCTATTATGTGAAATAGTTTCAGCTGTTAAAGTTGGTGTGTCAAAGGTTCATGTTGTGTCGGGAGATCGGTGTGCGGGAGACATAATACACTACCAAAGCAAAGTATCGAAGTAATATACTCCCTCCGACTCAATAGGTTGTTCACACTTTATTCTTTTGTGAGGAGTATTTTAGTCAAATGTAAACAGTCTATTGAATCCAAGGGAGTAGTTTGCGATAGAATATCTCAATATATATGTACCTGCGACCAAGCGACTGGAGGAAATTCTGCATGTTTCCTATAAGTAAGGCAAAGAGCAGGAGACCAAGTCCAATTATCGCCATGGTAAAGAGTACCTCCCAAACAAAGTAGCTTGGTACCAAATTCCCGGCCAAAGTACTAATTTGCTGCATGACACCACAATGTAATCATCAGTTGATTGCCTTACTAGTTTCGGAAGTGTACTAGAAAATACTACCGCAGTGCAACCACACAGACGACATAGAAATCCTCTGCAACAAACCCATTGCAGTTTGAAATGTTTGTTTTTTCCATTTCATTCGTTTAATGACGAGATACTGAAATTAGTCTATTTGTAAATAAATGAAGTTGATTTTTCAAAGTCAATCTCTCCTGATTGCTACTTTACCAATAAAGTTTACGAATACTTGTGCTTATCAACTGACTCAAAGGGAGTGTTAATTCAAAGGTGCATTTATTGTAGAGGGAAAAAAGGACTTGACAGATAAAATTCCACACCATAAGAAAGTAATGCATGAGCAAGAGAACCACTTTCTTAGTGAAATGAAAGATTACTTCACAGCTAGAAAGCCGTCTCATGTATATTAGTGTAAACCCAAGCCCCGTGCTAGAAGCTTAAAGAAGCTAATGAGTTTTATTCGGACTGAAAGTACATGCTTCTCAGAAACTCACACGGAGGCAGGGATTAATAACATGAGTTGATACCAGTTATACCATTTGGGCTTGTGATAGCCATTTCCGTTGCGTCATCCGGAAGTTATTCTTTAGTTTTATATTATGATGGAATGACGCAAAACCACTCATCAAACTCGATGGGCTTCGTCTTATTGTGAAGTATCAGCCATTTTGTGCAATTCTCGACACATTTATATGGGAAAAAGGATTATAAATCGGAGGTACTCCTCACACTAGTAAAAATTTGAGTTTTTGTGCATTTTTTTCGAGCAATTTAAAGTTTATAAATTATATTTTAAATCTTATATGTGATGTTTTTTTTAGTTTTATTGTACTTTTTTTTAGCTTAATATTCCAATTAATGAACTCAAAAACTTTATAGTAAAATTCATAATTTTTAATACTAAACTCAAAAACTTTTTTTGGTAGAATGTAAATAATATTATAACTACCCAAGGGCAAACAAATTACATCAATTCAAGTTCATCACCTTTAATAGGAATTACAACCATTTTCATAATCAACTACTAAGCTACTGCCTACAAACATTTCAAACAGTTCACAATTAGCACAACCCAATTTCTGAACACCAAGCCAAATCATTCCTCTTAAGCTCACCATGTTTCACAGCCAAGAAGTGATTCTTTATCTACATTCTCACCATCTTCAGAACAACAACAGGGTGCCTGACATACCCTTCTAGCCTGCAAATATTCCTCGAATGCCAAACCTCATACTGTACTGCCACCATAGCTGCACAAGTGATCATCCTCATAAGTCCAGTAACATTCCTGAGCCTGATGACAGTCCGTAGTTCTAGGGCCTCTAACCTGCAACTGCAACCATTCCATAAGCCTGTCATAACATAGACAAGTGTACTGACATTCCTAAAATAAATGTTTATGGGATTCATCATGATCACCACACAGGAAACACTCCTTTTGATCTGTTATCCTTAGTCTGCATAATCTGTCTAGTGTAAGTAGCCTCTCCTGCTGTATTAACCACTGTATGAACCCATGTTTAGGGATATTAAACTTGTTCCAGACATTCTTACACCAATGAACTTTTGCATCCTCCATGTGAGAGAGCCATTCATAGCCTTTAGCAACATCATACTCCTTTCCATTACCCAGCCATCAATTCCCTACTATACCTGGTTTCAGAGTTGTTTTAACCTCACATACTTTCCTCCATGCCCAAGAACTCCAATTTGTAGGTTCATACTCTAACCAGTTTGTGCCCTTCAGATACACCTTGTCAATCCATTTAATCCATAAGTGGTCCTTCTTGCACAAGATCCACCACACCAGCTTCCCCACTGCAGCTATGTTCCACAACTTACTGTCAATCATCCCCAACCCCCCATAGTCTTCCCCTTGACATAAACATTTCCAGGAAACTAAAGGGGCTTTGGAGTAAGAATCACTACCTTCCCACAGAAAATTCCTACAAATTGCTTGTATCCTATCCATAATTCCCACAGGTAAAATGAAGATTTGAGCCCAGTAATTATGTATAGTGTTTAGGACATATTTTACTAAAACCAGCCTTCCAGAGTAAGAAATCTTCCTCTTGTTCCAGCCCTTAATTCTAGCAACCATCTTATCCACCAATATGTTACAGTCACCTTTGGACAGTCTCTTATGAGATATATTAACTCCCAAGTACTTGAATGGCAGGGTTTCCTTCTTAAACCCAGTGAAAAAAAGAATCTCCTCAGCATCATACTCACTCACCCCGTTCAAGATTAGGTCTGATTTTTCAGAGTTAATGTGTAAACCAGAAGCATCAGAGAAACAGCTAAATGCCTCAACCATCATCACTATAGATTTAATATCACCTTTACATAACAGCAAGATATCATCAGCAAACATGAGATGATTTAGGCCTAGACCTTTACAAAGAGGATGAAATCTAAACCCAGACATCTCCCCAATCTCCTGCAACAACCTACTGAGATATTCCATACATAAAGTGAAAAGCAAAGGAGACAGGGGATCTCCTTGCCTTAGTCCCCTCCCCCCCTTGAAAAAACCATGGGTCTGACCATTCATGACAATAGAGAATGAAGTGGTGGTTATGCATTGCATCACAAGGTCAATGAAATGAGGAGGAAAAGCTAAATGTGTTAGCATTTGTTTCACAAAGGACCACTCAATTGAATCATATGCCTTCCTCATATCAACTTTAATTAAACACCTAGGAGACACTCCCCTCCTAGTATAGAGCCTAACCAGGTCCTGACTGATGAGAATGTTGCCCATGATACTTCTACCAGAGACAAAAGCAATAGGCCTAAAATCCTTAACAGATATTGGCCTCAAGACCTTTGGCAGCATCACCAAATTAGTTGCATTTATCTGTTTTAACATCTTCCCATTCTGAAAGAACTCCTACACAGCCAAGCAAATATCCACCTTTATAATCTCCCAACTAGCTTTAAAAAAACAACTTGAGTATCCATCTGGGCCTGGACTTTTATCATCTGGGATTGAAAAGGTAACCTTTTTGATCTCTTCCATATCACGACATCTACAAATAGATTCCCAGTCCTCTCCCCTAACCAATTTTCCTTTCTCAACTATATCCATATTGAAACCTTTTGTCTGAGTAGTAGAACCTAAGATGTTTTTATAATAATTAACAAAAGCTTCAAGAATGGTATCAGTTCAGAGCATCTCCTACCATCTATGTCCTCAATGACCAAGACCTTATTTTGAAATTGCCTCTGTTTAATGACTCTATGAAACATAGCAGAGTTTACATCCCCATCCCTTGCCCAACTGCATTTTGCCTTTTGTCTTAGGAAAGCCTCCCTAGCTTTATCAAGTAGCACATAACTCTCCCTAGTCTGCTTTTCAATATCCATTAGAACTTTGTGATAGGGGTCATTCTGTAAGTTCCTCTGACAATCCAACACCATCTCATATGCTACATCAGCATTTCTTTCCACATCTGAGAACAAACTCTTGTTCAACTCTTTTAGGAGAGGCTTCAATCTCTTCAATTTAGTGATCACTTGAAACATAAAAGTACCACTGCTAGGATTATTCCATCCAGTGCTAACAATAACAGCAAAATCCTCAACCTTACTCCACATATTAAAGAATTTGAAAGGTCTAACCTTCCTCTGAGCAGTCCCACTTCCATCCTGAATTAGGCATGGACAATGGTCAAAATCCCCTTCAGGACCATAATGGGCATAAAAATCAGGCCATTTAGCTATCCACCCCTCATTAACCAGCACTCGATCAATCCTACTAAAGACTCTAGTGGCACTAGGCTGCTTGTTATTCCATGTGAAGAAAGCCCAGTAGTGTTCATGTCTTGTAGCTCGCATATCTCCACAGTCTGTTGAAAAGGCAATACTTCAGCATCTCTCACAGGTAATCCTAGTCTCTCATTATAGAACATGACATTATTAAAATCCCCTAGGATAATCCAAGGCTCATTACCACATAACCTCTCCAAATCATTCCATAAAGGTCTACGTTCTTCAATCTTGTTCAAACCATAAACAAAGGTAATATAATATGTAAACTGATCAGTTATCTGCTCCACTTTAAGATGAACTAGCTGATCAGTGATCTCAACTATATTCACACTCAAAGCAAGAGGCTTCCACATCACCCAAATTCTACCACCAGGATGGGCATCATGATTAGTAACATACTCCCAGCCATGACAAATATTTCCTACAGCTTTATTTAGAGATCCAGATTTTATCCTGGTCTCAAGGAGTCCAAATATATTCACATCAGCTTGATGCAAATACCATTTTAAATCTCGTTGTTTCACTTCACTATTCAGACCCCTTACATTCCACACACCTATTTTATTCATGGGAAGCCATACTCCCCACCTCTCCTCCCCCTTTATCAACCAATTCCACTGAATTTACCAAAGCTTCATGAAAGTTCATATCAAACTCAGTCCCAGTGCCCTTAGTCAACCTAGACTCATGTCTCGTGAGCTTAGTAATTATTCTAGCCGGTGTGTAGATAGACCTTTTACCTCCTGGTAATGGTGTAGTTGCTGGTGTAACAGCAGGTGTAGTAAAGGGAGACTGTTGGATTGGTGCCCCCCCCACTCCTTTACCCTTCCCAACCCCTTGGACCTCACTTGCTTTAGCTAAAACAGGATACTTCTCCAGAGCCCTACCAGGTACATCCCTCCTCCTCCATACTTGTCTAGTAGGTGGCTTTGGGACTATGGTAGGTCTCTTCTCCAATCTTGTAGTATTCCTGCATTGCACCTCTCTATGTCCAATTCCAGTACATTTCTTACAGATAGTAGGAACCCAATCATATTCAACTAGCACAGTAACTTCTTGTCCAGTCTCATCCTCAAATATAATTCTATCCGGGAAATCCTGATCCACCTCCACTTCAACCATCACCTTCGCAAAACCCAGTAATGTTCTACTAAGAGTCAGGTCATCAATTCTAACAAATTTTCCAACCAAGGATGCCAGCTTACCAAGACAAGAGTTGCCCCAAAATTTTAGGTCCAGACCAACCAATTTCATCCAGATAGGTACGGTTTTAACAGCTATTTTGGTCAATTTTACTTCCGGTTCCCATCTCCTCATGATAACAGGCTTCCCATCAAACATGAACATTACTTTGGCCAAAACCAACTCAAGGTGTTCCAATTTAGCAAACCTCACCACAAAAATTCCATTGGGCAAGAACCCTATATTCGTAATGTCATAGTCCCTCATTGTTCGTTTCAAATACCCTTCCACCACCTCTCTTGGAGGGTTAGCCCCCATTATGTACCCATACAGAGCACAACTCCAGTAATCAATCTCCTCTTTCACATCCTCCAAAGTAAGCTTAAGAGTAGTACCTGGCAATGTAGCATCTGAATCCTCAATCTCCTGAATAGTAGTCAACTTTGGATCCAATACCCCCTTGCAGATCGACGGTTCTTCCTTGATTGTACCTCCTGCCATCCTTCCTCATTTGTATCAGCATCCACACTTCTCCCAACGTTCAAGTCCTTTCCTTGCAGAACTCCTGCAACATAATGTCTTATGCTACTAATTTCCGACATCCTATTTTCAGTAAAAGAAGTCATAATTTTTGTATTAATTTGAGTATTAATATTATTATTTGATTGGTTATTAATTTGATGTCTATTATTATTACTATTTATTTGTGTACCTAGAGAATGATTAGTTGAATTATTTTTGGCCATTGCTCACAAATCAAGAACCCTAGAAAGTTAAGACAACTTCTCTCTAACTTTCTCTCTCTTCATTCTCAATCTAAACTTAACTTTTTTTTTTTTCTGAACTTAAAAACTTTATTGTAAAGCTCAAAAACTATATTATCTGTGATAGTACATCAGATGTATAATCCACATACTGCATTTATCTTGGATCATCCGGAAACATGTTGATAGCACAAGGGCATGGCTGCGTACATCTTACCCCCACCCACCTCAATAAGGGGGGAGCCCACTGGGGTGAGGTTGTTGCATATGAAGCTATCTAGCACCTACACCACAAAAACATCATTACCCCATTGCCTCAAAGACTCTTGCAAACAGGATAAGGGCTAGGTACGCAACCTCACCATATGTTACTAACACAAAGATGTTTTAGATGACTCAAAATGTCGAAATGTTAACGGTACGGCATAGAAACGAGGGCAAC
This sequence comes from Heliosperma pusillum, assembly GCA_022085475.1. NCBI lineage: Eukaryota > Viridiplantae > Streptophyta > Magnoliopsida > Caryophyllales > Caryophyllaceae > Heliosperma > Heliosperma pusillum. The sequence goes on from JAIUZE010010301.1 coordinate 19,815, forward strand.
AAACATAACCCCTACGTTTATCAACCCAAAATTGCACAGCCAGTTGATCCACCACAATCCACAACCAACAATTCCATTGTCGATTAGCTTGCTAACAAGGTAACGATAATGGTTTACTCAGTATTGTACATCGTAGTGTGATTTGGATACTCGATTCTAGGTTGTTTGTTTGAATCTGTCTCAAATTTGCTCTTTATATGCAATGGATTATAAGTTATAAATCAAACTTGCATGATGTTTATATTGGTCTGAAATGCCAAGTTATGTTGCATCTTGTACTTGTATGCATATACCCTTATGAGTTTTGTTAGTTGAGACGAATATAGAGTAGTAGGGAGGAAAACCCGTTCCAAGGGTAGTTCCAATTCCCTACTCGGAGTGGGTAGACATGCAGCCACCACGTTTTTACCATATTTTTTCCCCTCTTGTCTTGTCCCGGCCGGGACAGATTGGTCCCGGTGCGGGACATCCCCTACTCTACTGGGACACTTTCTACCCGAACCGGGTAGCCTCCAAGGCCTCGTGCTTTGCTTGCCCACTTCCTGTCCCGGTCCCTTGTCCCTAGGGACGACTAAGAGACGGCCTGCAATGTTGTATATGCATCGCCTATTTGTTTTACGAATGTATATATGTTTCATATGTTTCATTATACACATAATCATGTCATACTCATATTAATATCAATTATGGTCATCCTATGCATCATAATTGATGTTGTATGCTTATCGTCATTGCATTTTGGGTTTGATACTCGAGTCTTTGATTGTGCTAATGTGAGTATGACGACGTTGCCGGAAGAGTTGGACGTTTGCGTTCGTCAAACCAGCCGTCAAATATTGTACTTGTGTTGTGTTGTTTTGTTTTGTTTGGATTGACCTCAAGAATGCTCATGGGCGGGTGTCATCCCCTTATTGTTTTTTTACTTCGAGGATGTTGGGATTGTTGGCACAAGTGTCCTCTACAATAATACGTCCACTACCTAAATCTCATTTGAGGAATATACCCGGGACACTGGTGACCATTTTGGCTGTGACATTGAAGGAGAGAACAAGAACAAAAGTTCTTATTTTCTTCATCAAACCTTCATAAAACATCAATTACATTAACAAATTATAATAAACATCGTATATTAATATAGTAGTAATAATAGTTGTAATAGTAAAGGGTTAGTTTCTAATAATAATAAACATCTTAGATACCTTTGTTTGATACTTTGGTTCATATGTTAGCCTTATATGTTTTTCTATTGTAATAAGGAATTATAGGTTGTTTAATTACTGCCTCTTAAATTTTATATTACTCTCATATGTTTATATGCGAGTCTTTTATATGTTTTATCTACTCTTGCATTATCATTGTGTAATATGTCCTCCCATTGACCGTGGCCTTCATGTTTCGTGAATGAAAGGTATCAAGTCGGTGATATTTTCGGGTACCGGACGAGTGAGCTTTGCTGCCGCTGTTTGACAACGATTGGCCATACACAATGTAGCTTAGCTTGTCTGTTTGTGACAAACTTGTTCATTTTTAAGGATTCAACATCCCTTATGTACATTTTATACTCGCGTGTTACGTTTAACTATTACTCTTGTATTGTCATGTAAATTTCGTTGTAATTCAAAGCTTTTATAAACGTTTAGCCTTCACTAAACCATTTTAATGAGCTCCGTGGTTTTAAATTATTGATGTTTTGAAAACTACGTATATTGCGCCACATATTACTGTGTATATATATGTATAGCCGGCGGAGGTTCTCACATATGCCCCCACCACACTTCACCGGACCATTTCTATCCTCCATCCTGACCCACCGTCGAAGTTACTAGAGTCCGCTAACCACACCCAACCCACGCCCCTTCATCATAAGCCATCACCACTCCTCCCTCCTTTGACCTCCTAACATGTTGACCAAAGCCGTACCCCTCCCACAACCACCACAATGATACTCCCACGACTCCATGAAAAGAAACACCCTGACTGACATCGTCCCTTCCTCCACCTCCGACCACCCTTCTTCTCATTAACATCCGACATAAATTTTTCTCAAAGATGGGTTAAGGCAAGATTTCCTGCAAGGCTGCAACTCTTTTCCCAAGATACTCAGTCAGCTTTGATGCCAATTTGCCAAACCAAAAGACAGAGAGCTCTGTGAACCCCGTAGAGCAATGTGTTAAAAAAAAAAGATGGGACAGTCTGATGGTGGTGTTAGGGTGGGTGATGGTGGGCATAGGAGATGATGGTTGGCATATGTCATGGCAACGGGGAAGGAGTACGGGGAATTGAGTTTATTTTATTTTACTTTTTTGTATGTACTCCTTCAATTTTTATTGTTCCCTTTCTATTTAAAATACCTACTCTACCTCTTGGATTGAAGGGAGTTGAGACAATATTTTTGTAGTGGAGAAGGTGGTGGTTCATTATCTAGAGCAATATTGGATGCTCATCTTTTTATCTTTACTAAATATAGAAAGAAGACAATAATTTTGGGATAAATTTTGAGGGGGAACGGGACAATAAAATTAAGATGGAGGGAATATTATATAGGATGATATATACTTACATCTCTTGGAGGAAACAAATGAGGTAATTAAATAAAAAAGATGGCCTTATTCGAGAATTTATCACTCATTTTTCAGCAGAAAAGTGGTGCAAAACTGGAATACTTCGGATTACTCTAGGAACACCCAAACATTGTGGATAAATAAAGCAAACAGATAATGATGGGGATAGCCGGATGGGGGAGAGGGGAGAGGGGAGAGGGGAGGAGCAGATAAAGGAGATGATAAAGGGGTGGGGTGAGGGAAGATGATGAGGGGAGAGGAAATGGGGAAAGTTTGTATTTAAAACTAAAAAAGAAATTCATGATAATAAAAACTAGATTTTAAATATCAACCAGAAAATAACAATCTAAGCTAACTTTTCATGCATTTTTTATGCCAAAAAGACATGTAACCCAAACAAAAATATAAAAAAGTGGACAACCATTAGACCTCGCAAAATTAACCTGAATAGAGCCAAACCCGAACTAATTGATCCTTAATAACCCCATCTTGATTGATAGAATTCTAAATAGCCTAAAAACACCCACAACGACTAACTAGATACAAAAGCTTAATAACTATGACCCGAAATTGAATGAACTGATCCATACATCGACCAAAAGTGGCCTAACCTTAACTAACTCGAAGCCGACTAACCTAAACACAATTTAAACTGCCAGGTCTGGGCATCATCCATAACACCCGGATCATTGAAATAAGAAGATATCCTAAAAGTTGAACAGATATTGCGCCTCACAAGTCACAATCGAACATATGTACTATTGGCGGAGGTGAGAAAATTGCGCAAGGATATGGGAGCTGACTCTTGAAAATGTTTTTCTTTTTTTACGCCCAAAACTAGAGTTGGCGATATAACACCACATGATACTGCGCTTGGCTGGTATTTGCCACACACAAAAAACTGTCCATGTACTAAGATATTTCAATGTGTATTGTGTATAGTTAAACAAGTCAGCACAAAAAAAATCCAATTAATTAAAAGCAGGGTCGATATTATGCTTTTCTAGATGAGCCTGACTGAAAGGCTTCAGCCACGTTTAATAACATAAATTTCACACACAACACACAAAAAAGTCAGATATTAAATAGCCTGAAATCAATAGAAAATAGTTTCAGTTACATTCAATATGATCAACTCTGAGTGGATACAAGAATTGACAAAATTTAAGTAATAAGAAAAGGTCAAGAATTAGTGTTACGAATTTTGAGATGATTAATTATATGGGTACAGTCAATCTCATGACCTCCATTACTCAGCCTCTTCTGATTCCTCCATGTACCCGTGTCCGACACTCGACACTTGGACAAAGGTATGACACTTCGACACCTCATTTTAAGCCAAAATATGCATATTTTCATAAAAATGGGCGAGTCCGACACTTGGACATGCACCGCTGTCAGATACTTCTAATAGAGTGTGAGCAACATAGCTCATGACATCGACAAACCAGCTTTATTTGACACAAGCACAAACACCGAACAAAGCACTTACGTTTAAAGTTTACACTAAAATGGATGGAAGTGAGAGGAAATAAATCTAGGAACTGATTTATCGAATAAACCATAAGCCAGTGGGGTATGTTACGGAAGGTGAGAATCAATGGACTAAAGAAGTGAGACTCCCGTGTACATTCCTCTAAAAGTTCAAAAGTACGGCAAAAAAACAGTTACACCCATTTGATTTTCACTTCCCAGCACTACTCCAACAAAGACTATACTACTACTCCTTTATACCTTCTGTCACATCTTTTCAGTACACTACTAATACAAGCACACAGGTCCCTAACATGTCATCCTAGGTTAGCAATACTTTAACAATTTTGAGAAGAGAAACGAAAACACAGAGATATAGAGATAGTTGAAGGGATGCAAGTACCTGGAATCCCCAGAACAAGGAATATATATATCTAGTCATGAAACTGTGTTGAGTGACGAGGTTCACTGCCATTGAATATATCCCATAATCAAAATTTTTGTTTGGGCCATCAGTCTGGAAACAATAAGTAGCATTTTCATAGTTTTTCCAATCATTCCACCCTTCACTTAAAGTGTGCTTCTCAGCATCCCAATATCCACAATCTATGAATTTCATACATGACCGAATACCCGAATTATGACAAGCATCCCGCAAACATTGATTGACTCTCTGCAACATTGGCATAAGAGAGATTATTAGATATATAGACAATCTTATTCAAAAACCACGTAACTCAATATTTAATTGATATAGACAGAACCAACATGCAGCCTATGGGCTCTTGATGGTTTCTACCCAAAAATGAAATTCCTTATATTAATATCTGTGTTCAGCCATGAACTTCGAATTTGCAAGTTTTTTTTGGGAAATGGCATTCACAAATTTTGGATAAGTACGGAATGAAATTCCTAGTATGACATGGTTTTTTCCTCGTTTGTTGGTTTAAGTTCTCCAAAAAAAATGGTCTCCTTGTATTGTTGATTCCGGTTATTCAGAGTTGTGTGCATAGTCTTTATTTGGTTCTTAGAGGAAGAGAGTGGCTTAGTTCTTAGAGGAAGAAGGATATCTTCAACAGGTATGATGGCAAAAGAGAACTCCATATTAATGGTATAGGTGGAAATATTTTAGATAATTCGGTTCTTTGAGGAAGAGAGTAGATGAGGTCTTAGAGAAAAAAGGATGTCTTCAACAGGCATGATGGCTAAAAACCAACTCCATATTAGTGGTAAAATAGGTGCAAATATTTTAGATATCTTTTGGGCATTATTTTGTACTCCCTACACCTCTCTATAATGTTCCACATTACTTTTGGGGAGATACTAAGAGGAATGGGAATATGTGAAGGAAAATAAAAGCAAGAGAGAGAATGTGGGATCATAAATCATAAGAATCACAAATGATATACTAATGAGGAAAGTGGAACATTTTTTGTGAATTTGTCGTTTTAGGAAATGTGGAACTTATTAAAGAAGTGAAGGGAGTATCATTATTATCTCATGTAACAGAAAATTCTATTGAATATATATTATAGAGTACCAAGAGAAGTACTTTGGTGGACTTCAACAAATAAGGGTGTATCAAGCAAATACGTTGACCTAAACGATATGTACGAGGGAGCTGATATTACAAGTGTGTACAAATTACTGTCGGGAAAACACAAGAGTTTCCGATTACAAGTGTGAATACTTAGTCCTTTTGTCTTTGCTAGATGAGGCGACAAAGTTAATTCAGGGCGTCGTTCCTTGATGTATGATGTTTGCGGTTAATAGTGTCTTGATTGATGAGACAAAGAAAGGAGAGGAGAGGAAGCTGGAACAATGGAGGCATATTTTGGAAGCTCGTATGTCTAGACCTAGTAGAAGAACTGGTTATTTTGAGTGAAGGTTTTGTGAAGTTGAAGACAGAGAAACAGGGACGATCACTTTTGATTGAAAAGAATGGCACAAGATGAATGTGGCAACGGGGACTAGACGGGGAAAGAGAGTCATGTTCAAAAGGTGAATGTGGCGTTGATACATACACTGCAATGGATGTGTGGCCATACAATAAAAGATCGACTAGGAAATGAGATGGTTAGGGAGAAGATGAGAGGTCCAACTTACGAATCGGTTTAGATGGTTTGCCAAGGTGAGACGGGGGACAACATAAGGAAACTTAGATGAAGGTGATGTAGAACGATCAGAATCCTTTGTATTGAAGGTATTTGATAATAGGTAATATGTATCCGAATATGATGTAGACTATGTTTCTTTACATAAATCAGTTAACTTTTGTCAAAAAAAAAAAAAAAAAGATATTATAGCAATGAGAGAGAATACTCTGAACTTCTGAAGGGATATTCTACGAGCTAACGATCGAGTTTGATTTTCTAATTATTTTAATTATTTTCTTTTCTTGTTTTAGTTAATTACTCCCTCCTATTCACAATGATCTTCCCCTATCATATTGACACAAGGATTAAGAGAGTGAATATGGACCTCACAAACACACTACCCCACATACAATTAAATTTGGACCACACAACTTTTCAAATAGGGAAATATAGAAGATTATGTGAATAATCCGAAAAAGTAAAGGGAAAGTTCACTGTGAATAGGAGGGTGTAATTCTTATTCAAATATCATTTGTCTCTCTACTAAGACTTTTCAAACTTTTTTCCTTAAATCTTCTTAAACTATCACGCTTTATTAGGACTTCTTTTTCTATTTTGATTTTGAGTTTTTTACACTTTGTATTTTCACTTATTTATTTAATGTTATTAAAGAAAATTAATTATTGCTATTAGTTTATATTTTTGCACACGCACACACACGCGCGCGCACACACACTCACACACACACTCCAACGAAGTAGACCCATACGCTCCTACGCTGTTCAGATTTATACACCAAAGCATGAAGTCAAAAGATTAAACTTCAAAAAAATTGAAAAAAACTGCCTGGATTGCCAAAAAAAAAAAAATACTGCCATAAATATACTAATAACAAATGTCAGTTATGTTACGCAATATTGATGTTATGTAATTATGACCTACCTGTAAACCGAAAAGGTACCAACAAGATCCCACCACATGGCCAGATAGAACAAAAGTGAGAATATTTATAACAAAATTTGCCCACGCTGACTCAAAAACAAATCCAATGGGTGACTGTCCAGCTAACAACGGTAAGAACCTGTACAATCTTGGTATATACTGGATAAGAATAGCAACACGCAATAGGTTCTTTGCATAATTTGCCCCAGATAAACCCAAGGACTTTGGAAGAACAAGCAACAGAATAATCTGCAGCACAAATTCAGAAAATCTAGTCAAACACAAGATTACTTTCATAAAAACAAACTGTGAAATGTTCTATGCTTCTCGGCCATTATTGGAAGAGATAATGCACTAGATCGATATAGAAATCCACAGTAATATGTAGCTTAACTCTATGGACTTTCAGAAGTATTGACAAATTGGAGCCATAGAAGCAGACATCACGATGAAAGTCTCAAACAATACATGAAGCAAAAGAGCAAATTCTTTATACGTTATACCTGTCTATAATGATTCACTAGTAATCACAGGTTTTGATTTGCATCAATGAATCTTGACTTAATACCCGAGTAAGGAATGCACCCAATTAGGCAGTACAAAAATAAATTAAGTTTGCCTTTCTCTGTAGCATAAAGTAGATAACCTTATGGCAGTTCTTTTTGCTGCAGTAAGTTGCTCGCAATCTGGCACTAAGGCCATCTAAGAGAAGACCACAGATTAAGGCAATATTTGGATAGGACTAAGGATTTAAGAGGGGAGGGAAAATGGAGCAAAGGAGTTCTCCCTCCATATATATCCTATGGTAGCAGGAATTGGCTTGTAGGAAGCCCTTTCCCCCATTTGATATCCAAACAAGGGAATAATAGAATCCCTCAATTTTCCACCTTTCCTATTTCCCTGATTCCCACCAGAGTCCAGCGAAACAATGGGTAGATTTTGGTCTTCAAGTGACCTCAGAATGTGAAAGGAGGGAGATGGGGAGGAATATTTACAACAGGTTGCGGATGGAAAAGATCATGAAAAGAAATCTTTTTTTCAGAACACGTAATATGAAGACTAACTGTATTTCTAAATAAGTAACCACTATGTGCAGTTTGGCATCGTTCGAACCAGAACCTAACATTCAAGCATAAAGGGCACCATATCCAATCAAGATATACAACGGTGGTGTACGTTTAAGTGCAAGCGCAAGTTTCACACATGATGACACACAATCTGAATGTCCGTCTGCGTACAAGTAAGACATATTTCATGATCTCACAGTATTTAGATAACGGCCATAATTTAAGGATGACTGTCATTTGTCAATAAAGCATCAAAGAAGAAAACCTTACTTGGGGAATCGGAAGAACAGCAAATAGATCAATGATGAAAAACCCACTCAGATAGTGCACAGCAATTTTTGTTGGATGGCTAACCAAGTCCCCAGAACCAACCACCATCGTTTCTGGAGCAATATAAGCCAGCCTGAACTGAGATTCAAGTTCGGTAGGTCAGAGACTTGTGATAGAAAACTGGGAAAAAACAACCATCTCATCTTCCGTTCCTTAATAACAAGTCGACACTAATTTAAAGATTCTGACAGTATTGCATGATATTTACTCAAGAAGCGGTAATTCATTCTGATCAATCATAATATTTTGCAACATTTTCAGTTGAAATTAGGTTTGGGATTTGTTTCACTTTTTCTTCTTTTCAATGTTTTATGACACTGATGGTTTCATAAGATGATTTATATTAGCCGACTCCAAAGTATTTTGGGACCAAGGCTCTTTTGTTGTTGTCTGTTTGACTGTTTGTTTGTTTCAGTTGAAATCATACTTCACAGCACCATTGAATATTACTATCAATCATGAAGTATTAAAGCGAATATCAGCTGGCGAGAATACAAGAAAAGGAAAAATCAGGAAAACACCACTTCAATGCTTCATGTCCCGTGATTAAGAAGTATCATGTTTTCTTGGTATGATAATTCCTGAAGCTCCAGGATTATCTTAGAGAGAAAAAAAGATTATGCACTTTATTCTAAGTAGTAGTAGAGACTTTTACACACCCCCTTCAAAAAATATAAAAAGAAAAAATGGTAAGGCATGTCATCAGGGTTACATGCTTATCACCAAATTGAAAAGTGTAATATGGCGTCCTCTCAATCGATTCCCAGGTCAGTAAGTCACATCCTTTTTGTCTAAGACCTCTTCCGCACAATACAAATATACACCCTACCACACAAAACAATAGATAAATCAATAAATAAAAATAAATCATCCTCCCCAACCCCAATCAATATTCCCTACCTCACTAGCCCCTAGTCCAACCACCACCATCACCCACCCTGACACCAACGTTATTATCCTCCCCCTCTACCCCTACCACCACCTATTTTGACCTCCTTCCCATAAAATGTTCACCAAGCCCTCCAAGAGTGTCCGTTGGTTTGGAATCCGGTAGCAAAAGCAGCAGAGTATCATGGATAAAGGTTAAGGTGGGATTTCCCACCAACGTTTGATTTCAGATTGAATAAAATCAGTTTGGTTTCATTCGTGTGAGCCTTAGTTTTTATTTCAATTAGATGTAGATTGAGTTGGCACTCATCTTAATTGGTTGAACTATTTTGGGTCAATACAGAATTTGGTCGGCTCAATGTCGTACGAGATGGAGATTTATGTTGGACCATAACTTGGTTGTGAAAATTTTGTCGACATTCAAAATATATCTTCAACCCCGTAGACAACTTTATACAAAAGCGCGCATATTTTACGTAATATTGTCACATTCGATGTTTTAATGTACAACTAAAGCGTGACTTAAATGCTAACATGTGATGGTTTTAATCCCTATATTGACATTATAGTCAGCACATCTAAAATTAGGGGGACTTAGGAAGTGGCATCCTCTTGATTGGATGATTAGGAACAATATTATTGTTTCTTTCTCACTAGGACTTTTTGTTAGAAGGTATCTAAATTTCTAATATTTAGGCCATCTAAATATATGATACCGAAGTTTTTTTTTTTTGCTCAATTTACAGTTTTTTGTCAAAATGTACCAAACAAACTTTTCCATAAAAAAAGTCAACATTCTGTCACACTAACAGAGGAACCTCTTTATTTTAAAGTTGGTCTTCTTCTTTCCCGTTATTCCTATGTCTCTAGTCTCTACTCATCCATTCCACCATAACCATGACATAACCTACATCCAGAGCCGGCTCAAGGGCGGTTCAACCGGTTCAAATGAACCGGGCCCCCGAAAGTTTGGGGCCCCATACAAATAAGGAAAAGAAACAAATAGAGATAAGTATGTAATAGGGAGCCATAATACTAAGTAGTTATGACTGCTGAGTTGGTTTATTGTTTCTCACTTACCTAGTTGATCCCGTGTTCGATTCGCATGAGCCTCTTTTTTTTGGTTTAGCATCTCACTTTTTTGTTTCACCCTTCTTCATTCTTAGTTACATATTTTCATAAAATTTTAAGTATATTTTTTGGTTCAAATATATCCACACATTATCTAGGTGAGTTTTTGGTCAATTCTTATTCTATGATTGAGCTTTATTTTTCTGTAAAATTTTAAAAAAATAGTTATCTCAATAAAACAAAAAATCGACATACAAAATAACAACAGAGTCGTAATAAATAGGGCCTCGCATGGCACATTTTGAACCGGGACACCGAAATCTCAGAGACGGCCCTGCCTACATCCTACCGCTTTCACTCCTTGAAGACAATCATCATCATTGCTATGAGGAAACAACACCGTCACTGCTCAAAATTACCTCCTCTTTCATCTATGTATCATTCATTGACTAAAAGAATTAATTTCTTCATTGATTTTAAAAACGTAATTATTTTTACAAATGGATCTCACATAAAATTGATTCCCTACAACCGTAGCTAATTGTCTTATCATGTTAGTGTTGCTTTAATAAACTTCCTAAAAATACCCTTCACCTTACCTTTGCCATCTACCATCAAAGCTGTCATTTAAACACTACCTCAGACTACCGACCCCAAAGAGAAAAGGGTGAAAGAAAAAGATATAGAAATAAGGAAGAAAGGAAAAAGGAAAAGGGATAGGGAAACATAGCAGAAAGTGAGAATATGAAAGTAATGAAAGAAATCGAGAACATTGAAGATGAGAAGAGGGAGAAAACACTATAGATAAAACTATTATTTTGAGTGATGTCACAATTGCATCTGTCCTTTAGGTTTACTTTGAATGGAGGGGTATAAAGAGGAGCTTGAATCAATTGATAGATTAGAATATTGAGAAGATGAGTTAGCTTGGAGGTGTTTAAATTGAAGGCATTAGGGGAAATGAAAATCTGTGAAAAGAGATTAAATTTGAGGGAAGCTGAGAAAGGAGGATTAAAGATGAAGGGAATCAACAAGCAAAGTCATTATACATTCATTCCATTAGTCAAGACGGAAATTTTTTTTACGAAAAAGTCAGTTACGAATCATTTAACAAAAAATACTAAATAATAGGTACTTTTGGGCAAAAAAATAATTAGGTACCATATGTGTAGAAGGCCTAAATGTTGGGTACCTCTATCAAAAAATTCCTTTTCAGTAAGAAGAAATATATGAAAACAACCAAGCGTAGAAAATCGCGATATTTTGGCAATCAAAATTACGTAAGAGCAGATATTGACAGAAGTAAATGTAACTTACCTGCAATAAGATGTGAATACAATAAACGAAGTCAGTCATGCTTCTTGAAGCTACCATCGCCATCGACTTGGCTTTATCCATTACTATGCACTTAGAATCCTGTAAAGAGTGAGAGAAAAAATAAATATAAAGCTATTCACAAAAATGAAAATCAGGGTTCCACGTAGTGCGACAAAGATCTGTATATCAGTATATGGCTTGCAGGTATGGCACCATATAGTAGAGATACTGAAATAGGACAGATAAAAAATTCTGATACGGCAGATAAAATTTGTAGATTATTTTTTGAACGTTTATTTATGTTATATACATCTTCAACCCCAGAACAACTCCGGATAGGTCAAAAAGTGTCCAAAACATAGACAGCACCATTGTATGACACCTCGATCATTTCACAAAGTACAGTAGTTGTTGCCCTTTTGATATGCTAATATATGAACTAAACAAAGACACTTATAAAAGGGTGACTAGGGAGTGACCGTTGACATAACCACACTCCTAAAATTCATCCTACATGGGAAAACATATAGACTAGTATGGGAAAGTAAAAGGTATATAGGATAGTATGGCATGCATCTTTTCATGCTTGTACATGAATACAACAGTTACACACAAAAAAGAGTTACCTCTAAGACAGATAGTACGAAGAAAAATAACGGGTCGACAAAAATTGCAACAAGACAAGAGATGACAAAGAATTTGTTCCACTGCTGAACAACTTTGGTATGTGGATTCATAACTCCCGGAATATGAGAGTTCAGAAAGGAACAAAATCTTTTAGCCCACCCTTTAGCGTCTCCGTAGAGTGCATCATGAAACTGCAAGTACATAGACACAATTTTAGATGGCGAAAATAATTGTTAGAGATAAGTTTCAACAGATTTGTGAAATTTATAAAAGGAAAAAAAATGAAGAACAGGGCATGCAAATGAGTAGTGTATAAGTCTATTATAAGGTAACGGAGAATCAAGCAAACGGTGAGTATTAAATCTCGGTTTTGGTCATGTCTACGGATTTAGCTGTAGCGGCCGGTCGATATATGCAGTTAAATAAATTTGTGGTAACCTCTTAAACTTAGTGTTCTTGGCGATATTTAAAACCATACCTATGATTACAAATGCAACCCTGTAGAATAGTGGATCTCGTGGCCTCAATTAGACAAGATGGGGAACAGCACCTTACGATTTTATAAATTCTGTCAGCCAACTAATAAGCCACCTGAAGAGGCTACATGTGCATCTTGTTTCTTAATATTGCTTTTCCCACATTTTGGTAATGTGACACAGAGATTAATTCATAGTCAGAAGACAGGTTGCTCTCTTTTCTCATTAAGTGAAAAAAGACGGACCTTTGTCAAATAAGAGCCGCAGTAACAATAAGCAATCAAATTTAATCGGGACAGGTAATAAGGACACACATAGGCTGCCAAAGCAAATTATACATATATGATGAATTTTTATGCTCGGTAACAGGATAGGTTCACAAGAACAAGAGAAAAAACTAATTATGGAATTAAGTAAACTGAGTAAAAAAGTTTCAAGAGCTAAGCTTACATGATATCATATGATAAGCTTAACCACGCCCTAGAGGTTCTTTTTACACAAAATTATCATGTAACTGGTACTAAAGCCCCTCAGACTGTTTCGCAGGACCCAAACTGAATGGCAGGATACAAAATATCTTAACTAATCCTTATCCAGCTAGTGATTGTCCCTTGTACATTACTATATTGGGGCAGGAAAAAATTAAAGATTGTAGTAAAACAGTGAGAGACAGAAGTGGATAAATATTAGAAAAATGAGGACCAAAGGAGATAAATTGTGAATAGATTCTTCCAGAGCACATATTGCAAGATGGGTAATTACCTTGAGATCAAATATATCTGAAGTCTTCCTGTATTTTCCTTGTGATAATCTGTAATATGATGGACAAGTAGTACAGTAAGGGTCGTTGCACATTCCTAGTTGTCCAGACTTCAGTAAATGTTCGTGTTTCTCAGCATAGGTTTCGTGCACCCATCCTTTCTCTTGGTGCCCAAGTACCTCAGAAATAGGTTCAGATTGATTTTCAGGTTTACTTCGGATATACAATGGACCACTCATTTGGGTAAGTTGAGTTCTTCTTTCACTTCTTAAAGGACCGGTATGCCTCAAGAAGTTGCTATCCTGATACGATACAGCAGGATCTGCATGAGTAGACACCAACGGAAGAGGAAACATATCAGATGTAACGTCTCCTTGCTCCTTTGAAAGTTGTGCATGGTTTAATGTCAGCATTGGTATTTCATCCCTTTCATCAGGATCCATGTCAAAAATTTCTGCAACGGAATAACGAAAAAAAAGTCTATAAATGAAAAATCAAGTGACTAAAGGGAAAGATTGTTCTTTATAGAACATAATGTGCAGAAAGTATACTACATTGAGAAATTTAAGCATTTACATAGTTCCACTACTAGATATAGACCTGTGGCCCTATTAGTCTTCATCGTCTATAATGATGATCATGTACCTTATCTAAAAGGACCGAGGCACACTGACCGAGGAAGGCCCTGGGCGACAAGGGCGCAAGGAGCAAGGCATATGCACGCGCCTTATAGACATAAGGGGCACAGTCTTTACCCAAAAAAAAGTAATTTCTAGATAAAGTTTTGTGCAATATTTCCGTGTTTTTTGGATTATAAAGAGGATCAGCATACAAAGGAGTATTCGTTAGGAATAGCATGCCAACGAGTAGGGTATCAGAACGAACAAAAAAAATTGAAATAGCATAGTAGTGCTCCTCGTTGTCTACAATTGGAGGCAAAATGGCGTGAAGCAATTGGTGGCCTAGAAAAAATATTATGTAGCACACTTGTAATAGTTTAGATGAGATAGAAATTATGAACCAACTTCCACAACGCACAGCTAACTTCTATCAGTACACACAAGGTGAAAGTTAGATATACGATGACTTTTAACTATCAGTACACTGCAGACACTGTTTCAAAGAAGCCGAATCATCGCTGTCACTGCAGACACTGTTTCAAAGAAGCCTAATCATTTCTCCTAAATTTGGTTAATCGAGATATCTAAATATTCCCTTACTCTCAGTAATTTCGCGAAACAAAAACAAAATCATTGGTTCATCAAAACCAACCTTCCAACAGCTTGGTTAGTTAAGTGCATAAAATTCAATTATATGCAAGAATATCAACAACTCAATTAATTTTGAAGCAGTGGAGTTGAAGTAAAAGTGTAAGCTGAAAATAGAGAAAATGAAAAAGAGAGTTAACCTGGAGAATTTCGGCTGCTGCCTATCGTTTCGACAGCGTAGTCAATGTTTCAGACAAAATGGTAGTTTGTTAAGGAGTATAAGTCCACCAGTATAACCCCATAGACCGGAGAAGACTCGAATGCCGCTCGCCATTCTTCAACATCATATTTTTATAACAGATGGTCTTGATTCAGACGGACCATTTTGGTCTGAAGCAATAAGACGGGATTTTGTAACCACTTTACAGTTAGATGTAACCACTATTGAAAATAAGTTAATATAAGCTGTGGTTACATTTTATCAAAAGTCAACAAAATCCCGTCTTATTTTTCAGACGGAAATAGTCCGTCTGAAATAAGAATTTGCGTTTTTATAAAAGATTTTTTTTTTTTTTTGGGTTTTTTAATGACGTGCCCCTATATTTTTCCAGATTCTACGATATACCCTCGGTTTTTCAAAATTACATAAGATGCCCCTAAATTTAATAAATTGTTTTACAAATATCCTAAATGCTAAAATTTTACAATTCTAACTATTATATTTTGGTGATTTTAGTTTATTATTCACTAGCTTAGTACCCGTGCAAGTTGCACGGCATGCGTAAATAATATATACAAATAACTTTTAGTATATTACATGGAAAATATGTAGTGATAGATGCAATTACATTACTCCTTTAGCATTAAATAGGTATCCAAGTTATGTTTGATAAAACTTTTAAGTGTTACGAATTACCCTGTTTATTCTATCCACTATACCAAAGTTGCCTTACATATTTGGTCAAATATAATAAATCGACTGAACATAGTGTAACAAACTAATATGGAAAGTTTAAAACATATATACGGAACAATATTGCAAATGGCAACTAAAATAGCTAATAAAAGTATTCATGAATCATGACTTAGATCCAAGTTTAATCAACATCAAAAGTGTCATGATGCATGTCTTTCGGTCATATAGGCAATGCCTTCTTGCTTGTCCAATTTAACTTACATAGCTCGTAAAGTTATTTGAGAACATACGGTGTAGGAAGTATAATACATTCATTGCCAAAGAACACCCAATCGTCTCAAATTCAATACCTAAGTTGTGTAATACGCCATATAACCCAAGCCAATATATTTAAAATGTCAAAAGAAATTGTATAGAGAAGCCTACTACTGTAGTACTACACAACCCCCCACAAATATTTGTCGGGCATTGGCTCATACACAAAATAAAGAAGTGGTAACTATTTTCCTATGTATAGTTGTGAAGATGTCTCAGACTAATGGAGCGATTGTGAGACGAACCAACTTTATTAAAAGTAATCATTTTGTGAGAGTTGTGATACGATTTCAGTTCTCTCATGGCATTTATTAATAATAACAGTAGTGATTTTTTCACAACGGAACAATTTCAAAGTGTGAGAACTTATTTTATAATCCTCAAAATCATATTGCTATTTGCTACTCCTCTCGTTATATTCAACTACCTCAACCTATGTTTCAAAATACTTCGTAATAATATGTGGTCATGCCCTAATCTTTAAAAATATCTAGCATAATTTAACGGAGTAGTGTTGTACATGAGATAATTAAAAACTGACTAATGTGGAAGAAAATGACCCACGCCAGTACAATATGAGGCTAAGGTCCTTCATGTTAGAATATAGAATATATTGGATATATATTTACAAAAATAATTATATACTTACATTTATGTCGGATTGTTTATTTTTACCCTGCGAAAAATTGAAATTTAGGGTGCAGGGAATAAACAAAATAGAAGGCAAAAATGGAAATTTGAAATCACGAATTATACAACATTTAGAAAGCTAACTGTAATCGAGATCCCTTGATTCATATATCTAGAAGCCTTTACTGTTACCCTGCAAAAATAATTATAAGAACGTTACGTCGGGTAAGCAGTAGAATAAAAGATCATAAATCAACAAATTAAAAGCTTAAGAATAAGTAGCCTTTGGGGTACGACACTGCCTAAATCTCACTGTCAATAGAGATAGTAATGAATTTTTGTACAGAAAAGAATTGCCAAAATAAAAGATACAATAAAGAGGGTAAGTTTAGTATGTTTTTTTAAAATAACTTTAAACATGGGAGAAAAATATTTTTAGAAGATATTGATCGCATGAAAGGATGAGAAAAATAGGAAAGAAAGTGTGTAATATGACGATTGGAAACATAAAAGGAGCTTCTCTCGGAAGCAAATATACATAGTATAATTTTAGGGTTTAAGTTTTGAGCGGGAATTCTTTTAATAAGAGAGCGACATCTGTCCAGTCTGATGTGGAGTGGTTATTCTTTTATAGTTTTAATATAGATTAAAAATAAATGTAACAATATGTAACCATCAACAAAATCCTTATTTACTCATCAATATACAATTTTTGTGACAATATGTAACCATTAAAAAACTCAATTTTGGATACTTGGGGTATCTTAGAGACTAATATGGGAGTTTAGGGGTATATTAGATGCTTCTTAAAAATCGAGGGTATATGTTAGAATTCGAGAAAACACAGGGGTACACGATATAAAATCCCTTTTTTTTTGTCAAACACAACCTTTAAAAAACATTTTCTTCCAAACATTACCTTTAAAAAAAACTATTTATCAAACACAACCTTTAAAACCCATTTTTTGTCCAAACACGACAATTTGATCGGACTTAGAAAGCCGACAATGAGTCAACATTAATTAGGTTATCACGTGTGAACAATTTATTTCCCTCTATATATTCTTTCACTTGGACTCTTCCTTTTCATCTCTCTCTTTGACAAAAACATCTTAATCTCTATCTAACTGTTAGCTTTTTTACATATTAATCAACCAACTCCAGATCATTATCTTGTGTTTATCGAAAGGAACCTGATTGAGGATTTTTGCTGATTGAACTCACATGCAAACAGACTAATTGAGGATTTTTGCTAAAATAAATAAATTAGTGTTTGCTTTTTGCTGATTGAACTCATATGCAATCAAATTCATCTTTTTATTCTTCTTCCTTATTGTGACACCCTCAAATTTGCGGAAAGAAAAAAAATTTATTTAAATACATAAAAGAAATAAGATAGTACAAAACGAAGGTGTCATAAAATAAAAAGGTCATTACAAAACGGAAATAATATTCTACAAACGAAATGTACAAGACGGGAGACATATCTCCCTATAAATACGGAAATAAAAGTGTATCTAATAATATACAAACTATGAACCGAATATAGGTCCAAGGTAAAATACTTCGCTCGCTAGCTCGTCATGTACCCCAAAATATGCATCACCACCTGTTCGACCGCATTAAATATAAACACGGAAGCCACAGTCAGTGGGGAGTAACTCCGAGTTCTCCCAGCCACGAAATGTCGAGTTTAATTAAACATGAATAACATAAAAGCAATGTATATGGAAAATACAAAACTTAACATATATGATATGCTTTTCATGTTATGAAACAAATAACTAACATATAACCTAGCATATGAAAGCTATCATGTGAATCCGATAATAAATATAACTCGAGGTAGGGAAGCTGGTATGCTGGCTCAGCGGTTACCATGTAACATGGCCCTGATACACTCAAACCCTAATCAACACGTAATCATGTGAATCAGTTAACAATCGGTAATCCAAACTCTATCAATCCTAGCCGGCTTGCATCTCATTCTAGAACTCATAGAATCATACAAACATGAAAGACCAATACTTCTACAAACAGGCATAAGTTCCTAGTACAGTCAATAGTCGACTTCTGTAACTCGAGGCTAGACCACAAGGTAGGAAAACATCCTAGTCCTAGACTGATCAGACCTAGCGACAACAGCTATTCCATTCCCCGTCCCATGACATAACCGTCTATGAGAAACTCTACTAGGCGACCCCCTAAGCAGAGATGGCTAGTACTTAAGCTGGCTCCAGTCCCAAAACGGATCAGGCAGCCATGCCCCGACTTGGATATAAACCCACCAAGCCGAGACACAAAAGCTATCAAGCTGTGAACTATATACTCGTTAAAGATAGTACGGGCCTATCAATGTCATGGTCCAAGCTACTCATGTAGAATTAGAATGGTCAAGACGCCATATATCCATAATTCTCTATGGGTACTTAGTCAACACGGCACCAACCATATAAATAAACAGTCACGGGAATACATCCTATCATGTGACTAATTGCATATCAATAATAATCAAATATCATATCGCCTCGTATCTACTAAGGCTAATTCAGTAATTAAATACAACTTTACTTGAAGACAAATCCCCGACCCGAGTCCCGCGACGGGTCATCAGTCAAATCGGGGCTGACTAGATCTTAGTTTGACCAAACCCGTTGGATCAAACCGGCTAGAAGCAGAGTCTTTATCACATAGACATAAAATCAACATATTCATTACATGTTATTTTATTACTACTTCTAACATGTGAATTATCATATTATACCCAAAACCCGCTTGACTTAAATGATTTCAACGTTAAACTAATCTCGTATTATAATTTCTAACATGTGAGAAATAATAATTTTATGAAAACCTTTTTAATTAAATATTTTACTTATTAATATTTCCCCCTTGCTAAATATTACAAAACACGATAAAAATGACGATAACTCAAAAACCGACACGAGTCCCAAGGTGGGACCCACGGACTGAATTGGGCCGGACCCACATGGGCCTGTTTTGGCCTCACGGACAGAATTGGGCTGTTTTGGCCTTTGATTCGATTTTACTAAAAACCGTTTCCTAATATTTCCCGCATGCTTTAACATATTTAAAACCCGTCAAAACAACAACCAATCAATCAAACATCGACACAACCCAAAGACCAAAACCCGGACCCACCATGGACCAACCCAGACCGGTCTGGACCGGCCTGGACCGGCTGGTTTGGTCCGGTTCAGCAGCCCCACCACGGTTCACCCACAAACAACCCCAAATTAATTCAAACTTGTTTTTAATCATCAAACAACCATTTTAACATCCATCCTTACAAAAATCATTATTATTAAAAATCATCAAAATTTGTCAAGAACACTAAAACAACATAAAAATCATAACTTAGTAAAAATCATTAAAATTCTTCAAGAACAATAAACTTGTTAAAATTTCATAAACAACATAAAAATCCTATCTTAGTAAAAATCATTAAAATTCTTCAAGAACAATAAATCATCATAAAAATTTCCTACAACTTAAAAATCATCAAGAACAATAAATCATCATAAAAATTTCCTACAACTTAAAAATCATCAAGAACAATAATCATCATAAAAATTTCCTACAACTTAAAAATCATCAAAAATCATAAAACAACATAAAAATTCCGTAAAACATAAAAATCATCTAGAATCATAAAACAACATAAAAATTCCATAAAACATAAAAATCATCAAGAATCATAAAACAACATAAAAATTCCATAAAACATAAAAATCATCAAGAATCATAAAACAACATAATAATTCCATAAAACATAAAAATATGAACCAAAAATAAAGATGAACCAAAATCAAAAGAAACAAAACTAAAGACTATGTTACTAACTAAAATCCTAAATACCATAACATGAGCCAAAACTAAAGACTACAAAAACAAAACTAAGGCTATGTGACATTAATTCGTCGAGTAAAACGGAATTGTTACCTTAGCTAGCCAAAATCACTTAGCACCAACATATAAGAAGTATATAAATAAGAAAACCCTTCTACTAATCTTCACCCAATATATACGAGTCTCCAAACTCGTCTTCAAAGTCTTCCCCTATAAGAAATAACAAGGAAAACATTATTAGAACTTAAATATAAATTTCCATAATTAAAGTGTTGAAAATGATCTTGACGGAATTGAAAATAAACCATACGTGAAGATGGAGAGCGAAGAGGAGAGTCTAAAAATATAAATTAGGAAGGATTTAATTAAGAAATGAAGATTTTATGAAGGTTTTTCTCAAGAACGATTGATGAACGACGAAGAACACGAAGAACGATTAAATAAAGTGATGTTTTGATCTTTATTTGAGTTGTTGTAAAAATGAAAAGTTGTTGGTGAGTGGAGAGTGAGTTGAGCCGTGTAGATATAGGCCAAATAAAGATGTCGAGTTTTGAAATTGTCGTTCCGTAATTGACTCGCGTTTAATAATTATTTTACGGTAAATGATTAAATATAATTTACGATAAAGTTAATATCAAGATATTATGATATTAAAATGAAAAATAATGAAAATATCAAGGCTTAAGAGTGGGTAAGGGAGCCGTGTGATGTTGAACTTGTCGGGTCCGATTTCGAGCGTTTTGCGTAGTTTTCGTTAACCGATCGATAAAGTAAATAGTTATCTAGATATTATGATATATTAATCAAAAGTAATTAAAATATCAAGGTCTATTAGAGCACTAAAGTAGCCGTGTGATAGGGTGAGGATTCGGTCTGTTTTTGCTCGATTTGCGAAATCTTCGTTGACGGATCGATAAAGTAAGTAAATATCTAGATATTTTGATTATTTTAATCAAAATAAATAAAACATCTAATGGTGAGTGGAAAGCGATGACATCAACGTGTGACTCATGCCAAAGTCGAGTTTCGATTTTGTTGCGCGCATTACGATGCGTCGGGAATAGTTAAATGACGTTTGAGTAAAAACCGTAAAAGTTATTCTTTAAATTCCGAATAAATTCAAAATAATTATATTAAATTATGATAAATCCTAATAAATCTTAATAAAAATAAATCAAAAATATAATTTTTTAAATAAAATTTCGGTCTTCAAAATCGCAAGACGAGTCCGGAAAAGTCAACGAAAGTCAAAGTTGACTGAAAA
>JAIUZE010010302.1:0-10438 GCA_022085475.1 Heliosperma pusillum
TTTACTCATCTATTATTGGCATATAATGGTATTAGTGTTCTTTGTCATGAAGTACCTAATATTTAGCCTCGAAAACAGGAAGGTAGCTAACATTTTTTTTGCCCAAAGGTACCTAATATTTGGATTTCGTTTGTTGACATATACCAATTGACGGATCCGTAAAAAGGTCAAGATTCCGTCCGACATCACCTAAAATATAAATAAAAACTTATTGAGAAGTTATAACTGCAATTAAAATCTTGTGATAGCATTGTTAATTATTAATCACTGATCTAACTCACTCCTTATCCCTCTCATCCTAGACCTGTCTTAATCACATTTTTCTGCAACACCACGCCTCTCTCTCTCTCCTTCTCTTAATTCCCACAACAAAACTTAAACATCCTTGTCTACTTCCTCTTTCAAGAGTCATTCCAACTCACCGATATCATTCTTTTCAATCTCCATTGTTGTTTTTCATCATCTTGTATGCATGGGCGAGTTAAGGAATCAATTGGGCGGTGGGCTTGGATATTTACTTATTAATAACGCCAGTTTAAAATGCAATTGTAGATTTGAAGTTTATAATCTCTTATATACTAAAATATTGGCTATATCCAAACTTTTCTCTCCAAATGTCACGCATATTTTAATAAGGAAATAAATAAATTAGTTAGTGTGATACAGTTTTATTTATTACCTCGCAAGTATACGAATGATCGTTGTGTAATGCAAGGGTCGAATCCCTAACAATGAAACTTAAGGCTCTAAGACGGTTTAATAAACTCTAGTTTATTCCTAGCTAGTAGAAAGTTGATTGATGATTAATGATAACTAAAACTAAGCAAGAAAGCAAGCAGTTTAAATCAAGAATTGGAAAGACTAAGGTATTCGGGTTCACAAGTGAGGGTCAAGATCTATTATGGGCCAGACTAAGGTTGGTCTGATGGTAAGTCAAGGTAAGTCTCCACCTCTGGGTTTGAGACGGTCCCTAGCTTAAAGTTTGGTTGGTTTCTCTCCCTAATCTCCCCCAAGCATTCAATGAATCCACACAAACTCAACATATTTTCAAGCTCTTAAACTACTCATCCAAGCATTTCATCAAACACATGGTGTGCACAAAGTAAAGACACTAACCAAAAGACTCAACCTTTATGTCAAATAATACAATCAAGCCATGAAACCTACACAAGTTCCCCCATTTACCTTAGTAGTACACTACTCACACATGTTAATAAGAATAAACACTAAAGATAAAGACTTTAACATGAAACGAGTAGAAGAAAACATGTTTTAAGAAAATAACTAGTTGAGCAAGTATGAAAATGTAAGTAAATGACAAATAAATGAAATTAAGAATAGGATTATACCAAACATGAACCAAAGTTGCAATCTTGCATTAATTGAAGAAGAAGAATAGATTTTTCTATAATCTTCAAATTACAACCTAAATCTTGAATGTAAACTACAGAAAAATCTAGATCTAATAATATCTTACTAGAAATGTAGTGTAATTAGAACTAATTAAGGAAGGATTAGAGTATTAATTAGGAAAATTGAAAGCTTAATACTAGGGTTTCTATCTAGGGTAGTGTGTACAAAATGGGTTAAGGATGGGGTATATATATAGTATCCTCTTAGATTAGGTCTCAAAGGAGAGAAAAGAACTCAAATTCATGCAGTAGTCTCCCTGCCGGCCCACCGGCTGCCAGCCGGCTTGGGCAGCAAGACCCAACTCATTATTGCTTTGATTTTAGAAAAATGGTTTAGGACTACATGCCGGTGGATCGGCTATCGGCCTCTCGACAGAGAGCTCTCCTTTCTTGTTTCTCCCCTTCTTATGCACATAAATGGCTTCCTGCCGGTGGACCAGCTGCCGGCCGGCCGGCAAGGACAGTTCCATATTCTCCTTTTTTTCGGTTTTTTTTGTGGGAGGGCGGGTAAGGGTGCCGGTGGACCGGCCGCCGGTGACCCAACCGGCACCAACTTCTTTTTCTTCTTCGTCCTTTCTTGTGAGAGGGGTGGGTGTTCCCAGCCAGTGGACTGGCCATTGGTGGTCAAGCCAAATGGATCCCCTTCCTCCTCTTTTTCTTTTATTCTTTCCTTCGATCTTCCCGTTATGCGACGACGTCTTGCTCCTCATTCTGTCTTGCCTATTCCTTGGCTTATTCCTTAAATAAGGAGATGGAAATTTTATAGTACGTGAGTAATGGAATAAAGGGGTAAAAAGTAAGCAAATCGACGCCAAAACCATGTGAAATAGAGTCAAAATGGATGAGAATGAAGAGGGGAAGCAGTCTAAAATAATCATATAATAAACCTCCTCACACTTAAACATTACTCGTCTCCGAGTAACTAAGTGAGAACAAATGAAACCCTTATTCAACTAAACTAACTAAACTACTAATATCCGAGAAAAGGCAATTAACGAGCCTTCTCCATTCCTTCAACTCGTAACGAAACACAAAGAGATATGTACTTCCTTGCAAGGCAAGTAGGGTCTTGCGGAAAATTTAGACACATCCAACACTTAATCACGTAATCAACATATATGATGTATTAATCAAAAGAACAACCACTTTTCTCATCTAAGCGGTTGAGTTTTGTTTTAAAAACCAAAGGTCTAGGTCGGGAGTGTACGATTCTTAAACCCATTAGTATCAATTTCTAATAACATTTTATAAAAAGTTTACTCATTAAACTAGTGCATCTTATGCATGCAAAACTAAATAATACAAAGATAAGAAGAAATGTTTTCCTTACATTGATTTGGACGATTTTGGGCACAAGAATAAGACAGTTTCCTATACTTGCTCTTGAGCTTAAAATATGAGGGATGAATTCCTAGTTCTTAGTATAAGAAATCTCCAATTAGTAGCACCAAGACAACGCCTTAATCTCTACTTAATTACTACACTTTAGCAATATAGTAGTCTCCCTTAAAATGACTAATAATCTTATTACTAACTTAGTAATATTATTAGTATTATATGAACAAGTTATATGTAAAACTTCTTAAGTTTTAATGTGAGAAATAAGAGAGAGATAAGCAAAATAATATATGATCAAAATGTGAGCATAAGAGGAGAAATCAACTCCCTCTTATGCCACCAAAACCGGCACACCCACATGGGAAGAGAGGGTAGCTTTTCCCTTTCTTTTTTTGTCTTCACAAGGCAATAGGTGGGTATCTAGCTTAGGTAGTAATCATATTATTCCATTCTCAATTAGAACAATAATCATCACCTAAATACCTACCCTACTACCCTAAAACCGGCACCCCACTTAAAATGAGTGTCCATTTTATCTTTTGTAATTTGTCATTTGTCACATATGTGATATGTGACATGTGACATGTAATTTAGCTTATAAATGTGCATTTAACTAATTTAAATGCAATTTCATAATAAATGAAATAAACTTAACATTTTAAGTTATATTTTATAATCACATGTAAATAAAATGGGTCATCTCATATTTGGTTAATATAATCTACAACTAATTATAATTATAATCAACCAATTATGCTTATCTCAAAATGTTTTATAAACATTAAGCATTCTTAGTAATATAACAATTAAATTACTAAAATGAATCTTATTTAATCATATTACAATAAGATATAATTCTCACATTTATAATATTAACTTTGTTCAATTTAAGGGATTAATTAATCTGTATCGATATACAATTAATTAACTTACATGATTAGGGGATCGTCCTTTAGGTGTGACCTCAAGGGATCAATTGATCACCACCGTCATACGACAGTAACGTCAAACTTTAGTGAGCCAATCGTTACCGATTAGTGTTGATCAGTTGACTATAATATTAATCATCCCTTTGAATTCTTATTATTGAGATTTAATTAAGCGATCGCACTATTGTAGAGGACACTTACTCCTACAGGGAGATACCGTCTCATGGTCTTAACGAGGTGTCGACCCCCTAAAAGTGGCCCAAGCAACCCGAATGTGACAACCAATTTAAAACGAATTTAAAGGTGGGAAAAGAGGATGCAAAGCTAACGTATAAGATAAAAAAGACACGACTCAAGATTCGACCGAGTGTAACCCATGATTAAGGGGGCCTATACTACCGACTTACTCATTGTTTCACTCGTCACTCATTTAAATAACGGGTGATTATTGTAACAAAAAGTAACCAAAATCACTCAACTACTCGGCTCGTGAGGCATGCCCGCAATCTAATGTGGAATCCTCTCCTATATGATGACGTGTGAGATGCAAAAAATGGGGAATGCGTGTAATAGGAAACAAGGGTTGTAACGAGGCTCGGTAATGGGACGTAATGGGATTGGTGAAGCACCATTATGGACAATGTGGAGTTACATATCAAGAAGTTGTCCAAATTCCATTTCTCCCAATTTATTACAACAATTGAACATATCAAACTTGAAAGTCCGACTCATTTGGAAAGACATCATGTCCCATTTTTTTTGCAACGTATTTTTCTACTCCTTTCATGATATATAAGGAGTGTTGCTTGACTTTTTATCATTCAAAATAATATAAACATATGAAGTAATTTTTGTTGTTTTTGCATTTATCTTTCTATTCTATTTTTTTTATATAAAACCTCTTTATTCAAATGTCAACCAAAGATAAACCAATTACTTCTACTCAAATAAACTTACCTTGAGTCCACCAATTAGGATTCTAATTTCCTTTTCATATCACCAAAAGCAAAGTGACAACTTTCTTGATCAAGGAATGGTTGTTTATGGGTGTATTTGATGTTATAGTTGTGCCAAATAAAAGGCTAAGGCTCAAAGGGGATGCAAAAATCCTAACTAACCTAAACGATCAAAAATTAATCTTATTTGGCAATGTGGGGTTTAAAAATTATATGCAACAAGTTTGTTTCAAATCATGCACACAAAATTATACATCTCGTGATCTAAGGGGAAGACGCCACACTTATGCGTAGAGATGTGACTTGCCAGCAAGGAGGCCTACTCACAACCTATGGAGATCGAGTATGGGTGCACTAGTCTAAAGAAGGATCTATGTATCACATGTAAGTAGCTATGTCGAAGTCTAGGTCTAGCCTACGGTCTACCCGGTCTCACAAGGCGGTCTAGGATCCTTCGGTCAAGCCTTATTTCTTGGGTGTCTAACTAGGAGGTCACTAGGTACAAGCCACTAGGAGGGGAAAAACACGGCCAAGACAATATCATCATTGAGTGTACTATTCTCCATTCCTAGACCACATTTTGTTTAAAGTATTGAAGGGTTTGGATTCCAAGTACCTAAAAGGGGGATAGGGAGAATTAGTTATTACTTTTAAAAAGTTCCACTTAATCTATATTTAACTAAAGAGAAATTGTTCATTGAGCAAAGATTTAATTGGATACATAAAGTAAATTGTTGTTTTAAAATTGTATCACAATAACTAAGAAAGAGCTGTAATTTCAATGTAACTGTAAGTCTAAATGTTGCTTGTTCGTCTTAGTAAGTATGATGTTAAATCTACAGAACGAAGCTGACAGTATTCATGACTGTTGCTTCAAGACGAGCGAGATAAACATGTAAAGGAAATTGCATCGGAAATTAAATAACCGAGAGATCAACACAATGATTTCCAACGATCTACGCCCTGCGTCTAATCTTCTTCTTATTTATTCAATTAAGTGATCTACTCTGACTACTTAATACCCTTACAATAAAAATGAACCAACAACGTACTCCATTTTTGAATTGAGCTTAAGACTACTCCGTCTCAAATTCAACTCTCTATATAAGAAAGTTACAAGCTCAAATTCCCTGACTTGTTTTTATGAAAGAACTGAAGGTGATTCAATTTAGATCTAACTATTCTAGATATGAGAGTACAATACTTAAGGCAACAATTGTCATGTATGTGATTTTGAAGACTCTGAAAGATCTTGAGGGACATCAATGAAGAGGGCTCTCTATTTATAGAGGAATGAGATAATTTCAAATGATTAAAGAATTGTCTTAAGAGAGTGAACTCTCAAGCAAAGGAACAAAAGAGTTGTACTCTTAAAAATGTTGTGCTCATGTTAGAAACACCAAAAGATAAAACAAAATGTGTAGCTCAAGTTTTAACCTTTCTAATTTTCCCATAGAAACAAGCACAACGAGAAAAACTGTTTTGGGAGACAAGACAATGGGCCAAGTTACGCTTTTTGTAAAGATAAAGAGTTGTCTATGCTTTTTTAAGGAAAATAGTTTGAAAAGATTCCCTTACACCCTTGTTTTCTTTCAAACCTCTTTTCATTCATCATTTCAAAATAATTGAAGATTATTTCCAGGCAGAAATCAATTGAAAGATTAAAGTATTTGAAAACTCAAAACCGATTGATAAAAAACCATCAAACATGGGCAACGATCATGCACACCGTTGCTGGACAAGTGAGGTAACAGTTGCACAGACTGTTGCAGCTGTATTAATTATACTCTCTTACCTTTACAACAAAATGACGCATTACAACTTGATTTTCTTAGACATCAACACTTCATCAAACCTTGTTTATAGAATTCCTGAAAACTTAAACTAAGAAGCACATACTAGTTAGGCATGTCATCAGCAACACTCAAAGCTCAACAAATTCCGCCTTTGATAATGACAAGCCTTAACAACACATATTTCTTAGAGAATTCCCCCCTGAGTTAGTCAGTCCAAGGTGTAATAATCAACGTTTCAACACGTAGAGAGATAGAGAGAGCAATAATAAGCATATGACAAAACAAAGCCGAGAGAGTTAGATGGCAGGATAATTCCACTTGAAAATATACATGCAAGAGTTAATCAAAAGTAAGTGCATCTAATATGTGTTTCTTTTTCCCACCTCTTAACATAATTAAAAGGGCAACGAAGTGATCCTCGGACACATAATAATCATGCACAATTCATCACATATCAACATCACAAATTATCGCAAACTAGCATGTTCAACAACCGAGATTAAAATAGCCAAGTTATATCGAGTTCAACTCGACCAAAAGAAATTTTAAAGGACACCACCAAATGCGACAAAGATAAATGAAGGACAATGGTCAAGGTAAAATATTTAAGAAATGTAGGATCTAGGGTGGGGAGTCCTCGACATCATCAAAGTCATCCTCTAGACTGAGATCAGCTCCATCATCTTCACCGATTTTGTCACGAAGAAGAGTAGTGTGGAGGTTCACCTCCTCACGAACACCATTAAGAGTGATCTTAATAACCTTCAAATCATGTTAAAGCCAGCCACGAAGGTTTTCAATTGCTTTGAGAACGATAGTAAGGGACTCACCAAACTCGCCCAAAGCATCTTTACTGAACGGTCCCACCTCATACAACTTGTTAGTAGTAATTTTCACATAAATCAGCTTACGCTTTATAAACTTGAGTGACATTTTCCTTAGATTTCCATTGGGCATTCGATAAAATAGCCCTTGAGAGCCATAAATTTCATTGACCATCCCTTTGGCTTTAAGCATATTAGAGATTCATAGAGCATAAGGGACACGGATGGTAAAGTTTGTTTTTGACTGAGGCTTTTTTTATTTTGGTGGCGATATTCTAGAAACATTTAAACATGAGTTTGGGTAGATTGATTGGTTTTTCACTAGCAAGCTGGCAAATGAGATATAGTTGGGCTCAGAGGCGAACCTATGCCCTAATTTTCAGAAACAAATATTTGTAAAATTTGACTGTTATGTGACTAGAACCCTTGACCTTCAAGTGATTTAATTATGTCTAAACCATTGAATCACTTATATTTGTTGTTTAATTAGGTGGTAAAATATAGTATATCTTGTACAAAAGATATTAATCGTACATATAAAGTATTTTGAGAAATATACAAAATAAAGTATTTTGAGAGATTTACAAAAAAAAGTATTATTTATTGAAAATAATATGTATTTGACCAATTATTCTTCTATTCTTGTACTTATATATATAATAACTATTTTAGGAAAAAATTCCAAAATATAAAAATGTGATCTCAAAGAGAAAGGTAATGGGACAAAAAAAGATTTTTGCCCACCGCTACTAAATTCCTAGGTTTGCCACTGGTTGGGCTATTGAGATTTTTCACGGTCGCCGAAGGGAAAGATGGTGCTGCATAAAAGGTTGAAAAGGAGGTGATTATGGGCAAGAAGAGGTTTAGGTTCGACAGTAAAGCAAGCCTTTGGTGTTCAGGTTGGTATATTTGGCAACCTTGAGAGGAGAGGCATATGGCAAGACATACCAAGTTTTGTTGGAGGGAATCAGGTCATAGCCTGTCATGAGGAATGCCGAGAATGGTGGAAAATTGAGCTTGAGCAAGGTAAAGGTGCTTACCATTGATTTTGGCAGTAAGATTCTTAAAGATACTCGTCACTTGAACAGAGGCATAAAATTGTAAAACTTCACTCACAAACACGGGTTCCTCTTTGGTCAGTAGATCCGCCCATCCTTGAGACACGATGGCTTCCTTAAACTTAGAGTATGTTGTGGAAGAGTGTACTAAGCGATTCCCTAAGTTCGAGGCATGTGAATAGCCTGCTTTGTCAACAAGCGCTTACAAGTTTTTAGGATGGATGAGGGAAGGTTAAGATTTTCATTTTGTTTGCTAACCACTTCAAGATCCCATTTTGTTGTCATCGACACTGCTTCCTCAAGAGGCACATAGGGTCCTCTATGAGATGCGGTAGTTTTGTCTTTCTTGAGATGGGATTCCTTAACAAATGAGTCACATGCAATTTTGTCGGAAGGTACATCATAGATAGTGTCTTCAGACTCTTCCCTGTTGTCAGAGATCCGGTCGATCTCCTCCTCCTCATCAATATTGGGCAAAGAGATAAGGGCCTTGCCTTTCCTTTTAGAGGATCTTTTCGATTGAGGAGAATTTGGAGGAGCTTTGAGATTATCGGCAGTCGGAGCATTTTCAGATATATTTATTTCAACGAAATCCTCGTCATCAATTTTGACGGTATCAGGCGGTGAGCCAGAAGAAGGATTAGTTTTCTTGGTACCGGCTCGAGTTTTTTTTTTCGAGCCATGGAAACAATCGGTACAAAATCAGGATGAGATTGCTTAAGGGGGGATAAAACACAAAGAGGGACAGGAGTGAGTGGGTTTGTCAAGGGATGGTTGTGTCGGAATGTTGCTGGCGATGGTGGTTTTGGCCGTGGAGTCGTCAATAGTGGATCTGGGAGGAGAGTGAAGGTCAGAGGGGGTTGTGGACGTGGGCGTTTTAGTGCGCATTTTTGTTGATTGGATGGGAATGGTAGTGTTGAGGGATGTTTTTACCGGGGTAAAAACGGATGGGTTCTTAAGGTGAGAGAAAGGGAGATTAAGGGGTAAGGTAGAAAGGGGCGGTTAAAGTGGTATTTTAGGGTTAGGGCGAGGGGTTCAGTCCTTCATTTACTAAGGAAGGTGTCTTTAATTAATAAGTGGTCAAGTTGGTTGAACATGAATTAATGCATAATGATAGCTGATTGTATACGAACAAATCATGGAATGAGTACAATAGAGTAAAGGAATACTTACTTATATGCCAATTCTCATTAATCATACGGCGTATTAGATAAGCAAATAAAAGATTTATAAACAATTAATTAAACCAATTTGTAACCGAAGGTTTTCAAATTGTTCTCTTGCTAGTGGTTTTGTAAAAATATCCGCTATTTGGTCTTCGGTTTTGCAAAAAATAAGCTAAATATGTCCTTTCTCTACATGATCACGAAGAAAGTGGCGACGAATCTCAATATGTTTAGTTCTAGAATGTTGAATGGGTTTTTTGGATATATATATGGCATTAGTATTGTCACACATAATAGGAATAGAGTCATAAATCATACCAAAATCTTGAAGTGGTTGACGTACCCAAAGAAGTTGTAAGCAACAATGAGCGGCACTAACATACTCACTTTCAGCCGTTGAAAGAGCTACCGTATTTCTTTCCTTTGAACCCCATGAATTGAGACAAGATCCAAGGAACGTGGAAA
Source organism: Heliosperma pusillum (assembly GCA_022085475.1). Taxonomy (NCBI): domain Eukaryota; kingdom Viridiplantae; phylum Streptophyta; class Magnoliopsida; order Caryophyllales; family Caryophyllaceae; genus Heliosperma; species Heliosperma pusillum. The sequence goes on from JAIUZE010010302.1 coordinate 9,945, forward strand.
TCCCAGAGGTGCTCTTTCGGTCAACCATACATCCCGCAAAGTCGGCATCGGAATATCCTACAAGAGCAAAGGACAATACAAGCTAAGAGATAACACAAGTATAGATGTTAGGCTCCAATCAAATACTGAAGAATTCGTTTGACGGCTTTGAAATAGATTTCTTTTGGATTTGATTGAAAACGAGCACATAACAAATGTTAAAAAGAATGTCGGGACGACTAGCGGTTAAGTAAAGAAGAAATCCAATCTACCTCTATACATTTTGTCACTTACATTTTCTCGTTCTCATCCTTGTCCAATTTTGTGACACCCTCAAATTTGCGGAAAGAAAAAAATAATTTAAATAAATAAACAAAGGTGTCATAAAAAAAAAGGTTCATAACAAAAGGAAAATAATATTATACATAAGAATTATACAAGACGGGAGACATATCTCCCGTAAAAATACTGAAATAAAAGAGTGTATAATAATATACAATCTAAGAACCGAATAT
>JAIUZE010010305.1:0-25826 GCA_022085475.1 Heliosperma pusillum
AACTCCCTGGATCCTTTAGCTTAGGTGGTGATCTGGATTGCAACACAGAACTGCATTCCTCAGTAAATGCAACCGTCTCCACTTCATTAAAGGACTGCTTCCTTGTCAATATATCCTTTAGAAACTTTGCATAGGCCGGCACTTGAGTGATCAACTCGGTAAATGGTACACTCACTTGTAAATTCTTCACTACCTCCATAAACCTCCCAAACTGTTTATCGAGCTTTGATTTATGTAGGCGTTGAGGAAAAGGAAGTTTAATTACAATGGGCTCGGCTTCTTTGGCTTTGGAAGATGAATTAGAAGGCTTTTCATCCTGATCAGGGGTTGCTCGATCGAGCAGAGGGCTTGCTCGATCGAGTTTTGCTGTACTGTAACTTTCAGAAACTTCCCGAGAAGAATTTGGGCAAATTTTCTGGGTTGCTCGATCGAGCAAGGGGGTGCTGCTCGATCGAGCAACCTTGTTTTCAGCCTCTTTTTCGCCTTTTTTCGAACTTTGATCAGCAACTTCCAAGCTTTCATTGGTTTCATCCCTTATCATTTCAGGGCCTTTGTAATGTGTTCCACTCCTCAAGGTGATAGCATTGACTTGTTCATGTGGAGGGTGTCCTTGAGGAGGAAGATTACCCGGTTGTTTATGTGGATTTTGAATTGCCAATTGGGCAATTTGAGTGTCAACCATCTTGTTATGAGCTATCAGTTGTGAGATCTGAGCATCTTGCTTTTGTTGGATCATAAGACTCTGCTGCAACATGGCTTTCAGTTCCGCGATATCATTACTTGGAGGTGGTGGAGGTGGAGGTTGTTGGAAGTTTTGGCCACCTTGATTGGAACGGTTAAAGTTACCTTGAGAATTGCGATTCTGAGGAATCACATAAGATGAACGTTGTTGCTGAGGTGGTGGTGGGGTGGGATTAATAACATTCTGACTTCGGTAGGAGAAATTGGGATGCTATCTTGTCCTTTCATTGTAAAATTTAGAGTACGGTGAACCTTGCTTAAAGGATTGAAAGGCAAGCACTTGATCAACCGTACTCATACATTCCACTACATTATGCCCCATAGTACCACATCTTTTACAGGTTGGCTCTTGTTGAACCATGGCTTGAACCGTTTGCTTATTTTCCAAGGACTTTGAAGTTTGTAACTCGGCAATTTTGGCAGTTAATGCCTCCAACTGAGCTACAATGGCATTATCCGTACCTCCTCTCCTCACATTACCCCTAGGATTCCCATACTCAGCAGTGTGAGTAGCCATCTCATCAATTAACTTCCAAGCATTGGCATCAGTAGTGTTATTTTGGAATCTCCCATTAGCAGCGGAATCGAGCAATGTCCTCTGATCATCATATAACCCATTATAAAATTGGTTGCATAAGAACCAAGTATCAAAACCATGATGTGGAACAGACTTGACAAGCTTTTTGAAGCGAACCCAGGCCTCATTAAAGTTCTCATTGGGACCATGTTTGAAACTTGTGATTTGGCTTCGAATGGCATTGGTTTTCTGTGGCGGAAAATATCTTTTGTAGAATGCAAGAGCCAAAGAATTCCAATCGGTGATGCCAAGTGCAGCCATATCTAACTCACTCAATTAATCTTCTGCCCCGTCTCGTAATGAAAAGGGAAACAACACCAATTTGATCTAATCTTGTGTCACCCCACCCGTCAAAGGAATAGAGCAGCAATAGTTAGTGAATTTCTCCATATGTTTAGCGGGATCCTCAGTAGGGCTTCCTCCGAACATGTTTCGCTCCACCAAAGAGATATAAGATGGACGAATCTCAAAAGTACTATTACCCGTAGTAGGGAGTTGAAATCCCTTTGGAAAAGATGCAACAGTAGGCTCCGAGTGGCTGGCTAGAGTAGGCATGGTTGTAGTAGGTGCAGAAATAGGTGTATCCTCTTCTAAGGACGGTTTTTCTGCGACGAATTCGGCGTAAACTGTTTCAAGCGTACTCAAGTCTTCCGCTTCTTGAATTTCCTTCCAAAAGTTCCGTCTAGACCGGAGAGTCTTCTCTGGTTTGGAATCGTAGGGCACGAGAACGGACCTAGAACACCTGGGCATAAACAAAAACTAAAGAAAAGGATGAGAACTGTCTCAAGGAACGTAGGTTCCCTGAGACGAAAAGACAAACTAAGTAAAAAACAAACATAAAACTGTTGCCTCCCCGGCAACGGCGCCAAATTTGATAAGGGTAAAGTCGCGTCTCCTTAATCAAAGTAAACCTAAGTCACAACTAACTAATAGTCAGCGGTAAGCAAGGTATTGAATCCACAGGGAGGCGGTAGTATTCTAATCTGTTAAACTAGGTTTGTCTCTAAAGTAACAATTTCGGGGTTTTGAGATTTGTGTTCTAAACTAATGGCAAACAATAACAATAAATAGTAAACAATAACAATAACAATAACTAATTGCAAATAATAACAACAACTAAAGTTAACAATAACAACTAATAATAATAACAACTAATAATAAGCAATAACTAACTATAAGCAATAACAAACTAATAAGGTTGAAAACAATGAGATTAAAAGTCTAGGGTCTCAGGTTCACTAGGATTATTAATCAGGGATAAGGGAGTAATCAATTATCATGCAATATAGTTATCTAAAGTCACAAGATCGGTCGATTCAATTATGCCATTTAGATCTACAATTTAACATGCGATCGCTATCATTAAACGAGTTCTATTCAATTATCGTAGCCTATCTTAGTCTTAACCCGGTCGGTGTCAATCCTAATTTGCGAGACTAGTTAATTAATCCTGGCCAGTAATCAAGCAACTAGAATTAAAACGATAATCAAACGATAACCATGCAATTGCAATTCAATTAATTAATCTACCCCTTCTAACAATCCTAGATCCCCTTTCAACCCTAGAAAGGAATTTAGCTACTCATAACGATATAAACAACAACAATAATAATTAAAGTAAACATGATTAACAATAATAAAAGGATGAACAAAGAATAATTAAAGAACTAGAAGGGAATTAAATTGAATAACAAAGAACGATTGAAAATACCGATTACAAGCTTGAACTAAAGACAATCGTCTTTAGTGAATAAAATCCGGAGGCAAAGTAAACTAAACTAGCGTTTCTGAATTAAAGCCTAAAAGTATTTAATAGCATAAGAAAGTATCCGAACGTATGAAAGACAAGCTTTCCTTTTATAATACAAAAATCTAAATAATTAGGTTAAAGTTTAGGAAAATAGGAAAAAGTCGTCGAAAAACAAGGTTGCTCGATCGAGCAAGGGTATGTTGCTAAATCGAGCAACCTTCAGCCTGACTCGATCGAGCAAGGCCTCCTGCTCGATCGAGCAGACCTTCAAAAGCCTTGTTTCTTCGATTTTCTTCATTTCTTCTCTTTCATTCTCGATTCCCATGCCTAAGCTTCTATTATCCGACTCCGCCATGCTTCATATCTACTCAAAAAGCTCAAAATGCATCCAATCTGCATTAAAACATAACAAAAGCGGCAGAATCTATATTCTAGCTAAAATGGCATAGAAATAAGCAAGGAAAGACGGTAAATCGAGTTAAATGCATCTAAGGGAGGCATAAATTATGTATATAAATAGTGATCATCACCGAGTAAGATAAAAGATACGAGCATGCGATTTCTTAAAGATCAAACTTGACAAAAACATTCAAGAATGGAAATGAAAAGGGATGATGGCACGAGTAAAGGTTTAAGGTTTAATCCACAAAATTTCTCCTTTCAGACTTAGGGTGATAGCAAAGCAAGTCATCCCGATAATAAAGGTCAAACAAGGGACCAAGGTACCACAAATCATCAAAGTAGGGTACGCCTAAATTCGACAAATCGACTACAACCCAATTCATCCATCCTTTCATATCACACGGATTCTCTAATGCGGAATTGCAACTCAAGCATAGTAACATTCCTTTAGCTCAATCATTCAACACAACTTCAAAGGTTTCTTTAACTGAAGAACTAACAAATACTCCCTTATACTCGGTCATTTTCAACTCATATAGCCCACGAGTTCATTATTAACAAATTACAACCTCAAGTCAAACATCATCATTAACGTCCCAAGGTATTTCCATCATAGTTCACATCATCGAATATCGCTCATATCTATAATCCTCAAGTAATATGGTTCAACTTACAACGAAACCTTACTACTTCAAACGAGTCTCCGATACCATAAGATAAGATCATATCATTAAATCCAAGAACTATAGCCAAATGCTTTTCCACCAAGCCTATACTCACAAACACACAATAGGAAACCACAAGAAGTCACTTAACCTCAAAAGTATTTTGCACCTCAAGATATCATTCAAAACTTCTTATTTACACCAATTAGACATATCATAAGCATGGTCTTCAAAACAATACTAAACTTCTAAGTCCAAAAGACTAAATTACTAATGAGTTAAGAAGTCATAGCCAACTCATTCGACCTTACACCATCGAATATCATGAACTATTTACACACAATTCATGGCAAGCATTTATACATTAAAATCATTAAACATACCTTACCACACTTTCCTCAAGAATACCAACTCTCACCACTAGGGGAGAACTTAAGTCTACACAATTTTTCTCGAATCCCAAATTCATTCCAATCAACACTAACATTCCACCAAGTCTAAAATTCTTCCGACCAAGTACAATATGCCACAAACAAAAGGGTATGGTGTCCACAAAAGGTCACATAAGGAAGTTGAGGGTACAAATTGATAAGGAGGAGGAAAGTAACAAGAGTAATTTCCAAGGGGAAAAGAAGTTAGATGATGAAGAAGCACTTAGATAGAAGGAAGAGAGCATGATACATTAAGGACGAGAGAAAACATCCATGAGGAAGAAATACACTTCAATTAGGCTTGCCAATCTTCAATCTTCGGTAGAGGATACTTATTCTAGGTAACACATGATCCACCTCAAGACGGTAGATACAAATAAACATAACATCACTCAACACAATCAACAAACAAGTTAGAACCTAACAAACATCAAGTACACAAAAGACTACCACCTTAGGTCCTTAAGTCTACCCATCTCTCATTTATTATTTCAAGGTCAAGTAGTTTAAGTTTAGGGTTCACGTGTGTGCGCCGGGAGCGTTTAAGCTCTGATACCAACTGTGACAACCCTCGCGAATGCGGAAATATAAAACATACAAGCATGTGAATTATATAGCGGAAATATGAAGTTTTTAAAACTTTTATACGTGCAAGAAGAAGTATACGAGGAATGTCAGTAATTACAAACCAAATATAAAATACTACAAGAGACGTAGTCTCTCAAAATGTTAACCAACAACAAGGTTATTAGCAACTAGCTAATCAACGTCTAGAGGTGTTTCATCCAGGGACAACGCCCGCTAGCTCACACCCGAACCCAAAATGTCAAGCAAAAAGCCAACCATGCAAGCAACCTGTTCATTCATGAAAAACATGAACGCCACAATCAGTGGGGAGTAACTCCGGGTTCTCCCAGCCATATCACATTAAACGTACATATAAGGAAATACAAAAGTAAAATCATGCATATATAGATATCCATGTGAGTTACGATAAGAATAGATAGGCAATTCTATAGATAATGATAAGATCATGTGGAATCAAATCCGAAACCATCATGTTATTCAAAGACTCGGGGAAGACACTCTTAGGCAACCAAATACGCTCACTAGGGCTTACATCTCACCGTTAGCGGTATAAGTTTGATAAGATTGAGACTCGACAAACCAACCATGCCAAGTCATTCAATGATCAACCATATAATCATTCATGTAATCATCCATCCAAACACACCAACACAATGACGACATCTCTCACGGTAAATGAAACGCACTAGCACCGTGTACATGGCAAGTATGATTAAAAGGCATCCACGAGATAAGCATTTCCCTGAACACATACACGATTCAATTCATTTCGTATATGTGACTAATTTCCTCCGGTAGGACGACGATTAATAATACGTTGGGCGATCCTCCATCGGTCAATCAAATGACGCCGAGTACCCCAAATTCGGTAGAATAATTCACGAAAGAGGCAGAAAAGAGCACAAGCCTCATAACAAGCGGTACGCTACATGCAAATAACACCACCTCGCAAGTACACAACATTTGACGGCCGGGTCGATCAACGTAATGCGTTTGCCTCCCAACAACGTCGTCGTATGCCCAATAACACATGCAATTAAGCAGTAGGATACCTCCCCGTTCCGACATTCCAGCCTTACGAACGTGGAGGTAGCCAAGGGAATGAGAGTACAAAGCACATAACAAAATAGTGCTCAAACCGTAACATTTGTAAAAACCGACTCAAAGTGGGACATACCAAAAACCGTCACAAAACATGTGATACTAGCGAATGAAATATCATATATACAAAACATTAATATTATAAGTCACTACGTAAAATTTTACGATAAACGAATCATGCGAACTATTATAAATTACGAGTTTTAGAAATTGTAAGAAATAAAACACAGCCGTGTTGCCGGCCGGTACCCCGGCATGCGCATCATGCCTAATACAAAAATCACAAATAAAAGAGCAGCGCGTTCCAGGCCGGTCTGGAGGCCGGCGGCCGGGCACCAGGCCAGGAGCACCAATACACAAAAAATCCAATTCTCCCTACTGATGTGTTCACAGCCGGTGGGCAGACCGGCGGCCGGTCACCCGGGTGGGAACCCCAGTTCACCCGAGAGCCTTTATTACACATTCAATCATTTTCAATTCTCATAATCTACTTCCATTAACTATCAACAATCAATAATCATCATCAACAATCATCAACTAACAACAATCATTATCAATAACACAATTCCTAAGCTTTCTAATCATATTCTAAATACGAATTCTAACATAGAAATCATGTAAAACACGTAAATGATATCGAGTAACCCTTCACCATTACCTTTATGCGACTTTAAACGATTTCTAAACCTTCCTCCACTAGATAGTAATCTTTGTCGGGGTCTAGAAAGTCTCCACCTAAACAAAGCGACAAAAGATGAATATAATTCACCTTTGAGAAAGACGGATAAATTGAAAAGCGAGAAAGACGGTAATTTTATTACCAATACGGATAGAGGAAGATGAGAGGGAAGGAATAAGACGAACCTTAGTGAATTTGAGCAAGAAATGAAAGGAGTAGCGACGAATCTAAGCTTGATAAAAATGGAGTTTAGGTTTTGGTGGTTTGATGAGGAAGAAAGAGTAAGTGGAAATGAAGGAAGGAGTTAGGGTTTGAGGGAGTATATGAAGGCGTAAGTGGAAAAAGTCTAGGGAAAAGTCAATGACGTCTTAAGACGTGATTCACTTGAAATCTCGCGTAAAATCCAAATACGAACTCGAAAATTCTAAATTTGACACGGGAAATTTAATTCTAAACTAAAACTAAATTTCGCTGAAAAGTATCCGTAAAATATTTTTACTATAAAAATAGGGTACATTTGCGGGTGTTACAAAACCTGCCTTCATCAATCTAATAGAAAGAAGTCAATTTGGTGGCAATGCCACAGAAGATCCCAACCTTCATATTCAAAACTTCTGTGACTATTGCTCCACAGTTAGACAAACTGGAGTATCCCAAGAGCAGATTAGGGAAATGCTCTTTCCCTTCTCTTTAACAAAAAAGGCAAAACTTTGGATCAATAGCCTTGACCGAGTTGCCTTAGGAATAGCCGACTGGGATGGTCTAGCTCTTGCTTTCTATGAAAAGTACTTCCCACCAGAACGAACCGCACTCTTACGGAGTCAAATCACTGGATTTCGTCGGAGAGGCGATGAAAGCCTTTATGAGGCATGGGAAAGGTACAAAGAATTACAAAGAGAATGCCCTCATCTTGGCCTTGATTCATGGTTCTTAGCTATCACCTTCTACAACGGTTGTTGTGGCGAATCGCGTCGCATCCTCGACTCTGCTAACAATGGTCGTTTCGATCAGATCGATGTAGAAATAGCTAGTGCAACTATCCAGTCAATGGCAATTCACGACTCTCAGTATAGCAACTCACATGCTATGCCGCTCAAAACCAAGCAGGAAGATTCAAGTAAAGTAGCACTCCTAGAAGCCCAATTAGTCCTTCTGCAGCAACAAGTAGGAAGCTCTTCCCAATCCAAGGAACATGCTAACGTCACTAACCACGTAATGATATGTGAGACATGTGGGGTTGGAGGACAAAGTTTTCAAGAATGTAGGAGTCCGTTAGAGCAAGTCAATGCCTATCAAGCATATAGGCAGGGCAATGCTTTCTCAAACTTCTATAATGAGAACACGAAGAACCATCCTTTTTTGTCCTACAAAAGCACCAACATTCAGAATCCCCACCATCAGATTCAACAACCATTCATACCACATCAACAGAAGCCCTATAACCCACCTGGTTTTCAAAACCAGAGAGATCCATTTCAACCTAACTTCAATCAACCTTACCAACACCAACCTCAACACCAACCACACCAAAATAAAAGCCAACCCAATGACTCAAGCTTGAGCAAGATTGAATCCATGCTTCTCCAAGTTGTTCAAAAAAAAGATTCAATGTTTGCTCAACTTCAAAAGAGTGATCAACCTCAAAATGCTGCCATCAAGATGCTTGAAACTCAAATGGCCCAATTGGCTGCCTCTAACACCCAAAGAAAACAAGGCCAACTCCCACCTCATGGTGAGCAACCGAGGGACACCGCTAATGTTATCACCCTTAGGAGTGGTACCACTTATAAGGAACCTCAGCAACCAAACGAAACAATAGTTGAGCCTACACCAATAGAGAGCGAAAAAGAATCCCAACCATCCACCGCTAAGGAAGCGGAAAACAAAGAAAAGAAGGATGAACCTGAAAAGGAACCCATCAAAATCCAAGTTCCATTTCCCCAACGTTTGAGGAGAAATCATAAGGAAACCCAGTTTAGCAAATTCATGGAAGTAGTCAAAAACCTCCAAGTAACGGTTCCCTTCACTGAATTAATCACTCAAATCCCTTCTTACACGAAATTCATGAAGGATATCTTAACTAAGAAGAGGACTTTAGATGATGTTGAAATCATAGCATTCAGAGCTGAGTGCAGTACTTTGTTGCAAAATAAGTCCCTTCCTACGTTAAAGGATCCTGGTAGTTTCTCTATACCTTGCACTATAGGCACCTACACAATCGATAAAGCTCTATGCGATCTAGGTGCCAGTGTAAGCGTCATGCCCTATTCCATATGCGAAAAGTTGAATATGAGAATTCTCAAATGCACCAGTATAACTCTGCAAATGGCAGACCGTTCTCTAAAACAACCTATGGAAGTTTTAGAAGATGTGCCTGTCAAAGTAGGAAGGTTTTTCATTCCCGTCGATTTCATCGTGCTAGATATGGCTAAAGATTCGCAAATCCCTATTATTTTAGGAAGGTCATTTCTACACACTGCCAGAGCAGTAATCGATGTTAAGAATGGAAAATTGACATTAGAAGTAGGTGATGATAAAGTCACCTATAACTTAAACAGTGCAATGAAAAGCCCCATGCTAGAAGAGCCTTGCTGTTTCATTGATATTGTCGACTCAATTATTGATGAATCTCTGTATCCATCAATAATCGAGGATCCTTTAGAAGTAATCTTATTGTTGGAGGATATCTCTGAGAATGACAATTTCGAGATCAAGGAGCTGGAAAAGAACCTGTCCGGAAAAGAGATACCGTCAGAAGAAGTTGAAGAGTTCATAAGCTTAATTGATACTCCTGCCAAGGCAGAAGTACATAAACCTGAACTAAAACCTCTTCCCTCAAATCTAAAATATGCTTTTTTAGATGAATCTGAGTATTGCCCAGTTATAGTGAGTGCTCTCCTAGATGAAAAATCAGTTAACCTCACTATTGACTGTCTTGAAAAAGCACAAAAAGGCAATAGGTTACAAACTTGAAGATCTAACTTGCATAAGCCCAGACTTCTGCATGCACATAATACATTTAGAAGAAGGCCAAAAACCTTGTGTTCAAGGACAACGCCGTCTTAATCCCAACATGCAGGAAGTAGTTAAAATTGAGGTTATGAAATTGCTAGATGCTGGCATAATATATGCAATCTCTGACTCTAAATGCGTTAGCCCTGTCCAAGTTGTTCCCAAGAAAGGAGGAACAACAGTAGTCAAAAATGAGAAAAATGAGCTCATCCCCACAAGGATTGTGACGGGATGGCGTATCTGTATTGACTACAGAAAGCTGAATCAATCAACTAGGAAAGATCACTATCCTCTGCCCTTCATTGATCAAATGTTAGAGAGGTTAGCTTGTCACAAGTAATTCTGTTACCTAAATGGTTACTCAGGATTTTTCCAAATCCCTATCCACCCTGAGGACCAAGAGAAAACCACCTTCACCTGTCCTATGATACTTTCGCTTATCGCAAAATGCCATTTGGCTTGTGTAATGCACCTGCCACTTTCCAGCGTTGCATGACCAGTATCTTCTCAGATTTTGTTGAATCTATCATGGAAGTATTTATGGACGACTTTAGCGTCTATGGCATTTCCTTTGATAATTGTTTGACAAATCTATCCAGAGTTCTAAAACGCTGTGAAGAAGTCGACCTTGTTCTCAACTGGGAAAAGTGTCACTTCATGGTGAACGAAAGTGTAGTTTTAGGACACATCGTTTCAGAAAGAGGTATAGAAGTGGATCGAGCTAAGATCCAAGTTATTGAACAATTGCCACCACCTGCTAATGTAAAAGGAATCAGGAGTTTCCTTGGCCACGCCGGTTTCTACCGACGGTTTATAAAAGACTTTTCAAAGATAGGCAAGCCCCTGACTGAGCTCCTTTTCAAGGATGTACCTTTCAATTTCACTAAGGAATGCCTTGAGGCATTCAAAAAAATCAAACGCGCTTTGATCACCGCACCTATAATCCAGTCGCCTGATTGGAATCTGCCCTTTGAACTGATGTGCGATGCGAGTGATTATGCCGTAGGAGTTGTTTTAGGGCAAAGAAAGGAAAAGTTCCTTCATACAATTTACTATGCTAGTAAAACCCTAGATCCTGCCCAAATCAACAATGCCACCACTGAGAAAGAACTTCTCGCCATTGTTTATGCCTTAGACAAATTTCGCTCATACCTAATAGGATCGAATGTCATTGTCTATACTGACCATGCTGCTTTGAAATATCTGCTTTCAAAGAAAGAGGCAAAACCTAGACTTATCCGATGGATCTTACTCCTTCAAGAGTTTTATTTAGAGATCCGGGATAAGAAAGGAGCAGAGAATGTAGTCGCTGACCACCTCTCAAGGATAAGAGTAACTGAAATAGGATTACCAACGCCAATTAATGATTCGTTCGCTGATGATTCATTAATGGCAATTGCGGACTCTTCTCCTTGGTATGCTGATATTGCCAATTTCCTTGTGAGTCTCCAACTACCTTCTGACCTTTCTTATAACCAAAGAAAGAGATTTTTGCATGATGCAAAATTCTTTGTTTGGGATGACCCCTATCTTTTCAAGCAATGCTCAGATGGTCTGTACAGACGTTGTATCCCCTAGTGGGAAGTAAAAGGAGTTTTAGAAGGATGCCACTCATCTGCTTATGGTGGTCATCATGGTCCATCCAAGACCGTAGCCAAAGTCTTACAATCCGGGTTTTTCTGGCCCTCGATGTTTAAAGATTCAAAGACTTTGTTATGGCTTGTGATGCTTGTCAACGAATGGGTCAAATATCCAAAAGACATGAAATGCCTCAAAACGGCATATTAGAAGTCGAAATATTCGATGTCTGGGGTATTGACTATCAAGGACCATTCCCTTCTTCTAATGGAAATCGTTACATTTTAGTCGCTGTCGACTATGTTTCAAAGTGGGTAGAAGCAATTGCCACCCCCACCAATGATGCTAGAGCTGTGATACGACTATTTAAGAAGATCATCTTTCCGCGTTTTGGTGTACCCAGAACCGTGATAAGTGATCGAGGAACTCATTTCGGAGAAAAGCAGTTAGACACTCTGCTTGCCAAGTATGGTGTGTATCACAGACGAGGATTAGCCTACCACCCTCAGACCAGCGGTCAAGTAGAAGTCTCAAACAGAGAGCTAAAAACAATTCTTCAAAAAGTAGTCTCAAGATCTAGAACCGATTGGAGTAATAAGCTCGATGACACCTTATGGGCTTATCGCACAGCTTTCAAAACCTTGATTGGAACATCTCCTTATCGATTGGTTTATGTAAAGGCCTGTCATCTCCCTGTCGAGTTAGAATACAAAGCTCACTGGGCTATCAAAGAACTCAACTTAGACACTAAGCTTAGCGCTGATAGACGACTTTTGCAACTCAATGAGCTAGAAGAATTTCGTTTGCAAGCTTACGAGAGTTCTAGGATCTATAAAGAAAAAACGAAGCGTTGGCACGACAAGAGGATAATCAGAAAATAATTTAATGTTGGTGACCAAGTACTTCTCTTCAACTCTCGTTTGAAAAATTTTCGGGAAAACTTCGATCACGATGGTCTGGACCATTCACTATCACATATGTGAGCAAATACGGTTATGTGGAAATAATGGCTAGTAATGGTGAAAAATTCAAAATCAATGGACACCGATTGAAACTCTACTATAGCAATTCCATGATAGGATGCTTAGATATTGTCTATATAGAGCGTAAATCCCCAACCAGATGATTTCATAGAACAATTCGTCGAGCGAGACGTTAAACCAGCGTTTCTCGGGAGGCAACCCGTGTTTCCTTTCTTTTTGCATTTTATTTTTGCTTTTCCTTTTTCGTTGTTTTGTTAGGATTTACTTTGCAGATGAAAGAGTTTTTGAAGAATCTATGAAGACCTTCCTTGTCATGTCCAAAAGACTAGCTTGGGGGAGTCCGCGCTCACTAGTAAGCTTCATTCTTCTTTTATTTTTTCCCTTTTTACCCTTCTTCCCATTAAGCATCACGTTGCATATTCTAGTCTTTGTGCTCACATTGAAGACAATGTGATGTTTAGCTTGGGGGAGGGATTGCATTTTCCCATTCTGCATTTTAATCGTTTATATTTTTGAATAAGAAAAGAGAAAAATTTAAAATTTTGAACACAAATGAATGCTTTTCATGCTTTGCTTACTTGTTTACTATACTATCATGTTACATTTCCCAAACTTAGAGCTTTCAAAAGATAATGATTCAATATTCATTGAATTGTGCATACATGGGGAAGTCTTGTACACAGTAGGCATGGAATGAATCTATAGATGAGTACGCTTGATCTTGACATTTGGCAAGTTACATATATTGTAAAGTAGAACCTCCTTAGACTGGTACATCTATACCTAGTCTCATTTAGGTGTGTGTAGTTCTCCTTGTGATGTGTGTCATATCAAAACGCATAAGTATGGTTCTCATTTCATTTCTATAAGCATTGCATTCATGATTCACTAAGATTTGAAGCCTTTTTCACTTTGAACTACCCCTCAAAATTAGCCTCTTCATACAAATGTTTCACAAGATAATAGCTACATATAAAAACTGCCTACCTTGTTGAGCTAGTAGCTAGACTATGGTGTATAGGTGCTCTTTTGAGAAGATTTTGTTCTTTTATGTCAAAGTGAATTTGGGAGAACGACAATGTTAAAGAAGTGATGATATGTTCAAAAGAAAAAGAGAAATAGAAAAATGAAAAAACTGAAAAAAAAAATCGAAAAAAAAAAAAGAAAAAGAAATAAAAGAAGAAGTTGTGAGTATCTCCTCAAAATGTCAATTCAATGTTAGAAGGAGTTCACTCTCGTGTTTCGTGTGTAATAAGCCAATCCGTTCATTCTGGCTTCGTTTTTCGTCTTTTGGGAATTAACCGAAAGTTTGGATTGAGTATTCATTTATCATTGGTCAGTTGCTAGCTCATTCCAACCTTCACATGACCATAACTGTTTATCCACCTTTCACCCATTTCCCAAAGCCTTCTTCTTATTTTTCCGGCTTCTTTTCTATGTGCATTGTGATCTTTGACTTGTGTTTTGAATTGTTTACCATATTAGATTGCGGACACATTTTCATAAGTCGTAGATAGGTGAGTGTCTCAAAAACATTTACACATAAAGAAATCACCTTTTACATACAATGAGTGTTCGAGTGTGCCGTGAGAGTCCATTTGTCAAAAGATCATGCAAGAGCCGAAAATTCTGTAGTGAAATTCTTTGTGCTGCGCCGTTATGTAAATCTCAGCCATGTTTATGTATCATTCTTGCCCACGTTGTTTTTGGGTTGTGATTCATTATGTTTCCAAAGCTTTATGTTGAGATTTGTTTCTTGATGGTGTAGTAGCCAATGCTTGCAACCCTTGTCCTGGTATTGTTTGTTATGTTTGCTTGAGGACAAGCAAAGGTTTAGCTTGGGGGAGTTTGATAAGTGAATATTTGTATGATTTTAATCCCCAATTTAGCTCGGTTTTGTATGTCATTTGTGCTTTGTTAAGCCGTTTTATGAGCTAATATCGTCTTCTAGGCGAATTCCTATGTTCTAACCTGTTTTGTAGGGAAAGTGACGTTTCTACGCCCTTTTTCTATATTCCCGAGCATTTGCCTAGAACCCGACGATTTGAAGAAGCAAGCTTGACCATGTCGAAGGCATTTCAAGAAGGTTCACCGATTCAAAAGAAAGAAGAAGTAAAGACGATGTCGCAGTTGTCAGAAGATCAATCAGTTAGGCGAAGAATTCATCGTTTTACATCAAACCCTATCAACAAACCCGACTCAAGAGGTCAAAGGGGATAATGGAAGTCAAGTCATATGCAAGGGGAGATGAAACGAGAGTCAAAGCACCAAGATCACAGCTTACCCGATCGGGTAAGTGTGTACCCGATCGGGGATCCCTGCTGATCCGCACTTTTGCTTCGACTTCCTCCTTTTTGTCCTATGTGATCAATGTGCGACCCCTTCCCCACAAAACCCTAATGCTATATAAAGAGCTTTAGCCACCACACTTCAACACATCTCTTCATACTTTACTTCTCTTCTCTTCTTACAATTCTCTTTTGATTAGAAAACCTAGTTTAGGAGAAGAGGGACCTAGCCTTTCTTCTCTCATTTTCTTCTTTTTCATCTTTAGTTCTTAGTTTATTTCTGTCTTTTCCACATCAAAACTTTAACTTAGATCAATAAGAATTTCATCTTTGTAATCTACTTTATTTCGTTCAAGTATTGTGAGTCATGGAACGACTATTCTAAGCAAGGGATTTCTATTATTGTTATCATTGTCATTGTTGATTGCCATATAGGTATTCCTATCTTATCTTTCGTTTACTGTCTTTATGTTTTCTATTTTGATTGTTATTTTCCATCCATGTTATCTTAGATTCATTTTAGTATCGTTATAATCGTCATTTCATTTCATTAGATTATCAATTTAGCGTCGTTATTATTGCCATATAAAGAGTCTTAAACTATTGTAAAACCAAATAAACATGTCTATCCTAGTTTTTGTTATTTACTTCATCTTAGATTTAAACACCGCCATGAGTGAGTAGTCACATTTCTAGGGTGTAGGGTAGCCATGTTAGATTGATTAAAAGATGTTAATTGGATAAAAGAAATTGTTCTTTTAAAACATTGTGTCTATGCATGTTTGGACTATAACGATAGTTGACGATTCCTGATCAAAATCATTGACTAGAATGGAATTCTTTTCCAAGGTAGAGATACGCAAATTGAATAGACAAAGCATGACATGGTGGATTAAGACCTAGTAAATTGCCTAAAAGCCTCCTAGACCATCTGATCTATGATTGTAATGAACACATCATTCTTACGAACTCACAATGAATTATTTGCATGTTCCATATCCAATTGCATCATTATGTTAATCTACATGTGTGAACCTACTTCCCTAGATGTTTTTCATCATTGTTAATTCATCACTTGCTTTATTGTTTTCATTTCAATTTGCTTTTATTTCATTTTCGTGATGCCTTTTATTAGTTTAGGTTTAAATTCCCAAAACCCAGATATTCGTTAGATAAGACCAAATTGCAAGACATTTCACATTCTATAGGAAACACCATCTCTCTGAGGATCGACCCCTACTTCCCTAATTACATTAATTTGTTATTAGCCTAGTCTGGGTAATTTATCTTTGTATCGGGCTTGCGACAGGCACGATCAGAAGGAGAAGAGGATGGTGAACAAAAGAGACGAACAACGGTCCTTGAAAGTCGATCCAACAACAAAGTGACCATTGGAAGGCAAATAAAGGGCCTAATATAAGTGGGAGAATCAGATAGTCAAGTTTAATTAGAGAGGAGTGAAAGATCGCCAGAGATACAGGTTGAAAAGTCCCCATCTCCAACGAAATGGTGAGGCTCGAGAAGGAGAGGGAGGGGGGGACGAGAGCGTAAGAATCGTCAAATTTGGACAAAAAACGAATAAATTATGTCATCTTAAGATAAGATCTTAAAAATGGGTAAAAAATGGTTTTTTGAGGAAGGCAGAAAGATAACATTTCTATTACATAAAAAGAATAAAGATTACTAGAGAAGAGGAGGAATGAAAAGATGGTTTGATTAACTCATCTACTGTAGCAAGTGTAGCCGAGATGGAACCACAAGGAAGCCAACGTCGAGTGCTAGATAGTTCGTCTCACATTAAAAGTTAGCTACGCAAATCAAGAAGAGGTTTAAATTAAACTAAGCAACTAAAATAAAATAATAACTAAGTCTGGTAAACTAAGTAAAAAAGTGATAAAAATATTGGTTTAAAAACAGTTACGAAAGGTCTAGAGTATGGTTAAGTCGCCAATTCGGTTATTTCCCGTCTCAAGTTTCTTACACAACAAGTCATGGTTCAACAAGTTTAGATGGATATTGTCTCTATAATATTTATAAGCCTCATAAACCACCCTAAGTCCCACTCCCGTAGATAACCCGAAACGTCTTAAAGAAATTTGGCGGACCCCGACTCGAACCTCTCTCACTCCTACGGTTTATAAAAGATTAAAATCAAATTATTATGTCTCTAAACTAAGGTCCGACTCCCGTCGATAACCAAAGTTAAGTGGATGAAGCATAATCAACTCACATCCGCTAACTATGGCGTAACTCCCATTGATAGCCCAAGTTTGCCCAAGATCGGCCAAACTCCTATTGATAGCCCTAAATAGTTGAATAAATATCAAATAAGGTCAAATAAGATCACTTAAACAACCCAACATTATTAAACCACAACATGGTACATAAGAACCTAATAATCGTAATGAGACTAAACCGGTCACTTGAAGGGTAAACTACTCACTATTCATGAATAATCTAACATTAAATAAGTTAAAACTTCCACAAATTTTCATTTAAGACGGAGCGACCCGTCTTAAAGCCTTCTTGACAAAGAGCAAGAGGAGGGGCAAGTGGGGAACCATTTGCCCCTACTTGTCCTCCCCCCCTACTTGCTCTTTGTGAGGGGGGTTTGATCTGTCTTAAGCTTAAGACGGGTCGCCCTATCTTAAATGAGAATTGCTGTAAAACCCATACTAATCATGAGATTAAACATAATTTAATAATAAAGATTAAAACTATAATCTATCTAATGCTAAACATGAATAAATTAAGTCTAAACATACTACTATTAATAGTCTAGTTATAATACTAAACATGAAAAGATTAATAAAGATTGAAATTTTGATTAACTAATGGCATAAATAAACAAAAATAACAACTTGCAATGAATTAAAAGGGAGAGAAAATAGTTAACCAGCTTGTATTGAAAAGCGATTAAAATAAGAAATCTTTATACAACTCTTGTAAACAACAAATCTAAGCTATGAACAATAAAGAAAAGATGGGATCCCCTTATAACAACCCTCTTTCTACTACTCTTGTTTTTTCTTCCCAAACAAAAAAAACTTCAAATGAGGGATCCCCTTGTACTCTACCTTATCTATAAATATAATAAAAAGACAAACAGCTTATATGTTATTTCGCCACATCAGAAAACTCATCTACCCATGATGTCACGTCATGAATAAAACTATAAGCTACTCCACCTTCTTTTGACCTTTATTTTTTTTTGCTCAGCACAGTTAGCAGTCATCTTCTCTCTTTCTCCTTTATCGCCACCATAAACAATTAAAGATCAAAATAGTTACCTCTTAATTACACCAGTCTACTTCATATTCTTGTTTAATCGTAACACCCATTGTAACAGCAACTACTGTATGTAAACTTTCCGAATTCCACCTAAAATGTTATATTACCACAAGAAACGCGCATTCCCAACCCCCAAATTTATCTTTGACCCAGCCAAACTGGGTACAACGACTGCGGTTGTACCACGACCACCCCGACGCCATCCCCCAAATACACCGCCTAAATTCCATTCAGTCAACTTAACACTCAGGTATCTTCTTTTGTGCTCTCATTTTCCTCTTTCTATTAATGTTTATCTGTGCAAAGTATATCAAGGAACATTTGTTTTAGTGGCGATACTCAAGATGATGTACTATTAATTTGGTATTAAAGTGGAATGAAGGGAGTATGATATAACTTGGGTGAGTCTTATTAGCTAAGTTCATCAATTGCTTTATTTTGTTGATTGTTTTCTACTGATTATGTAAATGAATGTTAGTTTAGTACTCCGGTAAAGCAGTAGCACTCAAGCTGGCGGCCTACTATTTTGATTTGTTGATTGTCTTGTACGTTTCAATTCATTGTCGTTAATGAGGCCTCCCGCAAACGTAAGTGTATGTAAATCGTTAATCACCCAAATCGACATAGTGTTGTATGACCTCTGCTAGTTTAGGAAAAAGTACAAAAACAAACTCAACATTTAACCCGTAATTATCGTATGAGCCGATCTTACGTTGTTAGACGGTTTGTACAAAAAGTCACTCTTTTATTATTAGCTGAAAGTGAATGGATGTTTGCAGAAGAGGACCGTCTCACGGTGAGGCCATCTTATTCTATGATTTGTGTTATATAGAAATCAATGATGGTACATATAGTAAATAAGTTAACTCCACTTCTAGGATGTCATTATATGTAAATGACACGATGCTCTATTTTGAACACCAGTCTCATTGAAAATGAGCATACCCGTCTTCAATGAAGATGGATCGCGTTGTTTGGAGGCAAGTGAAAACTCATTTGGTTTTCTAAATGTCCTCCTACTTGCCTCTCATTTGGTTTTCCAAATGTCCTCCTACTTGGCTCTATGTGAGAGGCAACGCGACCCCGTCTTCTGTGTATATAGAACCGCAAGATTGGTTGGTATACCCTTTACTTTGCTTATTTTACATCACCAATACTGTTTAGTTTTTTTGACTTGTACTCTTAATTGTGATAACATCACTTAACAAAGTATGGTCAGTAAAAGACCAAACCAAACGTTGTTGAACAAAGTGTTGTGGATATTTATGAGACTTAATTTACTGAAAGAATTGGAAAATATGGGGTCAAATTTTGTTATGTTTTGAAGAGTTAAGAGAAAATGGATTATTGGAAAAGGGAATGATGTAAAATTGTTCAGTAAATAAATTTTATAGTTTAACGACAACTGCAACTAAATTGACTTCAACTCAAATAAGTTATAAATAACCATTAAAATTTAGCTCTAAACGACAATGAATGAACTAACTAAAAACGTTCATTATGTAAATAGCTGGGGCCTCTAAAATTTGGAGTTCATGTGTGTGCCGTCAAATTAGTACTCGTATTGTATTTGATACTGCATTAGTTTTTTCCCCGACTGATCAGTATTATTAGTATTATAATTATTTTTATTTACGAAATTACTTTTGCAATTTCCCGTAGTGAGACATTTTCCTACTTCCATTTTTAATATACTCCGTGGTTCTTAAGTTCTGAACAAACTCTTTCTAAGTATGATTGCTCGAGTCTTCATCGATGGTTTTTTTCTACTTGCATTTGCTTACTTGTGTTTTTATGATTTGACTAGAAACGAGGAGAATAATGGAACACGCAGATCTTATGAACAAGAGTAATAATGTCACATATAGAAGCCTAAATAAAACATGTAAAAAAAAGATATGCCTTTTTCTTTGTGTCGTAGTCTTCATTTCCTGTGCCCGTGTCATATGCCTTTTTCTTTGTGTTGTAGTCTTCATTTCCTGTGTCATATGACACGGGAAATGAAGACTACAACACAAAAGAAATAGGCATGATGGGAAGCGGATAAAGCTAGGCCAAGGTCCAAGAGTAATAATATCACAAATATATAGAAGCCTGAATAAAAGTATAAAACGTGTCCAAACAAGAAGATATGACACAGGAAGCGAAGACTACGAGTCCACGACATAAAGGAAAAAGGCATGGATAATAAGCGGATACAACAAACACAAAAGACAAGGTAGCCAAAAAATGGAAATACATCCGTTTTCGAAGAAGAAAATATAAGTACGAGAGCTACTAAAAGACTTAGCTTTAATTATAATTATGTAAGGAATAAATAGAGGCGAAGAAACTATCGCCTGGAAACATTATTAGTTATTACTACAAATTTTGCAATACAGTGACGTTAAGCTACAAAACCGTCTACATATCATAAACACATGTTAAATAATCATACTGCATAAGTACTTTGACAAATCAAAAGTTTAAAAACTCCGTATAAACAATACATAAAATCAAAAGACAAAAGCGCCACAATCTCAGTACACCCCGTGAATTTCACGGGCATTATAACTAGTTGCCTTTAAAAGATAAACTTTGGTGTTCTTGTTTCATACGAAAGCCAAATAGAGGAATACACCATGATAATACAATTGGCCCATATTTCCAAGACCAAAGCAGCCCAACGCATTGCAAATTGGAGTGTGAAATTCACGGCCCAAAATTTCATGCGGCTCATTTCTTTTCATTTTTGTTTAATTCGTCTTTATCCGCTTTTCTTACTCATGGTACTGGTAAACTTTTTTTTTTTTTGCAACGGTAAAAAGATGCAAGTACAATACGTTTTGGCTTCTGGAGCCATAGTTACATCCAAAGATACACAACATAAAAACAAATAACATAAAAATAAATGGAGAAACTAATAAGCCTAGCGTTGTAATTTGACTAGTGATAAGACACGTGATAGTCACTTGATGGTGGAAGAGAATAACGATGTGAGCAACATTATCCATATCATCAGCAAATCCAACAACTCCCATAGGAAAACAAACCGGACCAGGTGCACTTAGGCCACAAGTGCATAGAAAGAAAATGAGACGGGCGAGCTGAAACAGCTTGCAGCTAGCGGAGAAAGATCACCTACACCGTGGTGATATGGATAATTATTGAGGAAGATTATTATTGATAACATAAGGAAAATTAACGATCCGACCCACCCAACACCACTAACTATCCCTTAACCACACTATCTCAGTCGACACAATCACACAAATTAACACAGTTCAACCAACTATTGTCCCGACAACATGGAGCACCCCCGAAGCATAAAACGTACAGCTAAAAACAAACTCCGGCTCCACCAACAACACCCAAAAGACATGAAAATGAAACTGATCAAACAAAGACAATCCGACCGAACCACCTCCTTACTCAGAGCCGGCCGATGAAGCCTAATAGTGCCATACAAGACCACAAAAACAACATGCAAAGAAAATCAACCCCAAAAACACACATGCATAGACCAATCGGTGGGGGAGGAGCGAGGGGAAGGGGAAAACCGGACTAGAACATGTAAGGACACCCTGGGGAAGACCGACCTGACCGACAACCATAGACGACCGACAATAGATAAAAACACATTTATTGAATAACCCACTCTATTTTAAACTTTAATACTAAAATTAATAAATAATACTAACTCGAGCTATTATTTCGTTCAAATAATAGATAAAGTATGGGTACGTCAAAAATCGGCAAAAATATGGCGTTATCAAATATCCCCACACTTATCTCTTACTTGTCATCGTGTGGGTACATTAATCTACCGCAAAAACACATTTATTGACAAGCAAATAAATAAATATAATAGTCGTAATGAGAAAATTAACGGGCTCACTCCGTCTTTTCAACCCGCAATGAACCACTTAGGAGGAAAGATATGTCTTAGCAAGATAAGTAGGATCTTGCCAAAATTACAAAACAACCATACATTAAGCATAAAATCACACAAAATGGTAATTTCTAATCAAAATAAGTCAACCCCCTCCTCCTCCTCCTCGAGGCAACTATTCAAAAAATCTTTTAATAATCAAAATCCTAAAATCCAACTAAAATATAAAAGAATAGAATAAAATCATTTAACAAGTTACATAGTCTTACTGTACATCTCTTAACGTTTAACCTTCGAAAGAAAGTTAAGGTGCAAGATAGAAATGAAGTGAATTAACATGGTGCTAGTATCCGAAATGAAACATAGTGTTCCTCCCGTTACAAGGTAAATGGTTCGGATCTTCCATTTTTCACTTGGTGACAAAGAAGACTAAATTTATTTGTGAATTTGGATAATTAAGGGGTCGTTTGGTTACTCCTTCTACAACACATGAATTACAATTCATGCGTTTTACAAAATAAGTGGATTATTTGTTTACCCCAAATCAAATGAATTAAAGTTCCATAGGAACTCTAATTCCTTCATAATGGAAAAAGTTGCTTACCTAGGTCCCCTAAATGGGAATTCCTCTGGAATTCACTTCCCATATTCCAACCAAACAACTTTCTTCCATTTCATGTGAAGTGCAAAATCATGTGAATTATTACTTCCTTTGTGACAACCCTCGAGAATGCGGAAATAAAATATAACAAGCATGTGAATTATAAAGCGGAAAATACGGTATTTTAAAAACCTTTATACATACAAGATAGAAATACGAGGAATGTCAGTAATTACAAACCAAATATAAAATACTACAAGAGACGTAGTCTCTCAAAATGTTAACAAAAGACAAAGTTATTTAGCATCTAGCTAAACAACGTCTAGAGGTGTTTCATCCACGGACAACGCCCGCTAGCTCACACCCGAACCCAAAATACCAAGCAAAAAGCCATCCAATCAAGCAACCTGTTCATCCATGAAAAACATGAACGCCACAGTCAGTGGGGAGTAACTCCGGGTTCTCCCAGCCATATCACATTAAACGTACATAAAAGGAAATACAAAAGTAGAAGCATGCATATATAGATATACATGTGAAATACGATAAAGATAGATAGGCAATTCAATATATAATGATAAGAGCATATGAAGTACAATCCGTAACCATCATGCTATAGATAGACTCGGGAAAGACACTCTTAGGCAACCGAATACGCTCACTAGGGCTTGCATCTCACCGTTAGCGGTATAAGTTTGATAAGATGTAGACTCGACAAACAAACCATGCCAAGTCATTCAATGATCAATCATATAATCATACATGTAATCATCCATCCAAACACACCGACACAATGACGACATCTCTCACGGTAAATGAAACGCACTAGCACCGTTCTACATGGCAAGTATGATTAAAAGGATCCACGAGATAAGCATTTCCCTGAACGCATACACGATTCAATTCATTTCGTATATGTGGACTAATTTCTCCGGTAGGACGACGATAATAATACGGTCCTAGTCTAAATCTGGCCAGTCTCCCGGAATCGCATTTTCCGGTTCGACATGCGATAAAAATTTCGCATCCAAGACTTGGTCAATCAAAGACGCCGTGTACCCCAAATTCGGTCGATATAATTCACGAAAGAGGCGGAAAAGAGCTCAAGGCCTCATAACAAGCGGTACGCTACATGCAAATAACACCACCTCGCAAGTACACAACATTTGACGGCCGGGTCGATCAACGCAAAGCGTTCGCCTCCCAACAACGTCGTCGTATGCCCACTAACACATGCAATTAAGCAGTAGGATACCTCCCCGTTCCGACATTCCAGCCTTACGAACGTGGAGGTAGCCAAGGGAATGAGAGTACAAAGCACATAACAAAATAGTGCTCAAACCGTAACATTTGTAAAAACCGACTCAAAGTGGGACATATAAAAAACCGTCACAAAACATGAGAATAGGGAATTATATAACCTTAACTATGATAAAAATGAATCAATACATGATACATAAGCATTAGAACAAGTTTATTAAGCATAATGAATAAGAAACATAGATCCCCTCTCCAAAACAACGTTGTTTGGAACCCAACTAAAACAGGGGTCCACTTCAAATGGTCATACCTAGAGTTCTAGACTTCCAAATGCAGAAATTATAAATGGAGGTGATATCTTATTCTCTTACGGTTCCAACGGGATGTCACAAGCCAAAAACAAGCAAGTAACGAAGGAGATATGATCATTTTACGAAAAGGGGTCAGTGCAGGAAAACTGCAGTCGACTTGGGAAAACTGGCAGCAAGCAACGCTGCCAGCGCCGGACGACGCTGCCAGCGTCCAGGGAACGCTGCCAACGTCCTGGTTTGGCAGGCACGGGTCATACGGATTTCACAATTTTAACTAAGGCATAACACAACATCATCTATTATCACAAATCATCAATTCTCATATCAATTATCAACTAACCACAACCATCATCAACAACACAAGTCCTAAGCTTACTAATCATAATCTAAATACGATTACTAACATAGAAAAACACATAAAACACGTAAATGATATCGAGTAACCCTTCACCGTTACCTTTATGCGACTTTAAACGATTTCTAAACCTTCCTAGTCTCCACCTACAATTAGATAATAAAAGATGAATATAATTCACCTTTGTGAAAGACGGATAAATTGAAAAGCGAGAAAGACGGTAATTTTATTACCAATACGGATAGAGGAAGATGAGAGGCGAAGAATAAGATGAACTTACGTGAATTTGAGCGAGAAATGAAAGAGTTATGACGATTCTAAGACGGATCAAAATGGAAACTAAGCTTTTGGGGTTTTCTTAGTGAGGAAGAAGGAGTTGAGTTGTGAGGAAGAATTAGGTTGGGGTTAGTATAAGTAGAGAGTGAGTGGAAAAAGTCAAGAAAAGTCAAAGACGCCTTAAGACGTGATTCACTTGAAATCTCGCGTAAAATCCAAATACGAACTCGGAAATTCTAAATTCGACTCGGGAAATTTAATTCTAAACTAAAACTAAATTTCGCTGAAAAGTATCCGTATAATATTTTTACTATAAAAATAGGGTACATTTGCGGGTGTTACAATCACCCCACCTTTTAAAAAGTTTCGTCCTCGAAACTTGAGAATAGAAACAAAAGTATCAAGGACAAGAATCGGTTTCAAAATTAATACGAAAGCTTTTATAAGGGAAACATTCATGAAACGAGGTTCATCTCGAAAATGGTTTAAGGATATTTTCACAATTGCGAAACTTTATTTACAGATCGCAAGAGTGCCCGTCGCGAACGAGTACTCTAGTTATCCAAATCAAAGCAATGTCGAAATAGTGAAATTGAAAATCAAACAACGTTAGTAAGTGTAGGACTAGTTATCAGACGTCTGCAATAACAAGTGCAGACATCCAACCAAACGCAAAATCCAGATATAAAAGCGAAAGAAATCTATTTTCTCCAAAAAGAGGGTACAAAATCCATCTTTAGACTTCTTTAAAAAGTTAATTTAGAAATACAATATGGAAATTTGGAGGTTTTCTCAAAGATAAAATCAAAATAAGAAGTCATTACACGTACATAGAGCGACTGTGACAACCTTCGCGAATGCGGAAAGATAAAACATACAAGCATGTGAAATAATATGCGGAAATACGGTATTTTAAAAACTTTTAAACATGCAAGATATATATAACACGAGGTGTGTCAAAACATTACAAACTAAGTACGGAATATACAATAAAGAGACGGGGGCTCTTAAAATGTTAGCAAAGAACAAGTGTTTAACCAAAACTAGCATATATCGTCTAGAGGTG